>VDFB02235892.1:0-13011 GCA_007258455.2 Sequoia sempervirens
TCTTTTAATTTATTTTATTTTTGATTTATTTATTTGATCTTTTGAATTTATCTATGGTAAAGATTGTCAAATCTTTTGTAGTTTATCTTTGATTTACAGTGCGGGGCACACGGCAAAGGACTATTTTGTTTTTGAGTTCTTAAATTTTGTGGTGCTATCATAAGGTCATGTTGACCATTATTTTAGGTGCTTAGGGTGTTTTTGAACTTTGGGAAAGAAGGTGACAAGCATTAAATAATTTTACAGCATCATATTGCTAGGTTGGCAAAAATTGTTAAATGTCTGAAAACACAGCGGGTTTTACAAAAGTTGTTTTTAGGTCATTTTGAAGCTCGACCCAAGTACCTAAATTGTTGTGGAGGCATATTTAAAGCATACCACGACCTTTTTGGTTGGTTAGAAGTTTTTTGTACGGACTGTTTTTCCAGAAATTGAAGAAAACAGCGTTCTTGTCTTATTTTTCTGTTTTTCTGTTCTTGTTTGCGTGACAGCAGCTTAATGAATTAAAAGAGGCATTTTGTAGGTTTGTTTAGCATGTAGAGAGGCCTCTAGAAGTTTGTTTTGGCACATTTGATAGCTGTTTCATCGTTTACATACATTCTTGTAAATTATGTGTTTTTTTCCTTATTTCTGTTTTGACTGGAACTGTGTAAAAATGGAGTTCTAGGCTGCATTCCCTCCGTATCAAGAAGTATGGAATTGTTGGGAACGTGGTCAGGCTCCATCTCTGTACATATTTTAGTGGTAGGTGTTAGGTTTTCTTTGGTTGCAGGAGTTATGAGAAAAGCCTTGCCCTAGGCGAGCCAGTGAGGACCCGGCTAGGAAAGGCTGCAGAACAGCGCGGATATCTTGCAGGGGAGAAAAGATTTTTGAAAAATTCCTTTTGGAGAATTTAGAGGAAGGTCTTGGCCACGTATGGTGCCAAGGAGGAGAGCCCAGCAATCCGTTTAGGAGAACTTTTCACCAGTCCTAAAACTGGTTCTGAACAGTTAGAAACCCTAGTTTTCTGGGCAATGTTTGCATAAGGGCAGAGTATGGCCTGGACAGAGCCAAGACCCTAGAAATCTTGAAGGTGTAGGCAGGGTAAACACATTTCCTAAGCCAAGAACCACATTTCTTTGGTGGGTTTAGGAGGGAAAAGCAATTTACCCCTATTCAGAGACCAAACAGTGGCTCAAGGGCCAAACCTATGGAATAGGCTTCATGCAAGTGTTGGTAAGATGGAGTCTAAGTGAAATTTCAAGAACCCTAGGAGGTTGTTTTGGAGTTTTGGAAAACATTCCCTCACCCCTGCAAGATCCATTCATGTATTGAGGGAGGATTAGTCTTTTGGATGCATAAAAGGCTAAGAAAGAAAGGAGTCATAGCACCAAGATTTGGCTTGGTAGTTGCAAACTTGACAAGATAGTGAGGTTGGCAGGAGAACCATGGGAACTTAGAAAAGATTAAGTTCCTATAGGTTAGGGTGGAGTAAAAATTTCACCAAGGAGGTCTATGCCAAGGCCTAGCACAGGAATCTATGATTGCTTTCCCTCAAGTAAAGATCGGGCTGTAAAATGTTGTGATTGATTCCTCTCGGCCAGAATCAGGATTAAGCTTCCCTGAGCCTCCTATCAATTTCTCTTTGTGATTAAATCTCTTTGATTTATGGGGGTGGTGGGCCTAGTTCAATTGGCTAAAGCAACCTATTGCAGGCGTGAAAAAAGTTTACTCATGGATACCCAACCAATCCTTGTAGTCTAATTCTATGATTTTTTAATCTTTGATTCATTTATTTGATATTTTAATAAAATCTTTGTGATCAAATCTCTAATTTTCTTTTTTGATTGATTTATCTTTGTGATCAAATCTTTGATTTCTCTTTGCAATCAAAAAAATTATTTATTTATTTATTTGGTCTTTTAGTTTATTCAAATATTTGAATTATCTTTTATCTTTGATTTATTTATTTAATCTTTAATTTATCTATGATAAAGATTTTTATTTCATCTTTTTTATTTATCTTTTATTTTTTATTTATTTATTTGATCTTTTAGTTTAAATTTGGTAAATATATATATTCAAATCTTTTTTATTTATCTTTGATTTATTTATTTCTCTTTTAATTTATTTAATTTTATCTTTGATTTAATTATTTGATTTTTTAATTAACTTATTTTTTAATCTTTGATTTATTTATTTTGTTTTTTAATTTATTTTATAATAAATATTTTCAAATCTTTTTTATCTATCTTTGATTTCTTTTTGTGATCAATTTCTTTGATTTTGATTTTTTGTTTCAACAGATCTCTTTGATTTGATTTTTCGTTTCATCAAATCTTTTTGTTTTGATTTTTTTCCATGAAATCTCTTTGATTTTGATTTTTTTTTGTTTCATCAAATCTCTTTGTTTTGATTTTTTTGCTTCATTAAATCTCTTTGATTTTATTTTTTGTTTCATCAAATCTCTTTTATTTTTATTTTCTTGTTTCATCAAATCTCTGTGATTTTTTTTGTTAGTTCAAATGTCTTTCATTTTGATATTTTTATTTGATCAAATCTCTTTGATTTTGATTTTTTTGTTTGACCAAATATCTTTGTTTTTTATATTTTGTGTAATAAAATCTCTTTGATTTTGTTTTTATTTGATCTATGTAATTTTTTATTTTTTTATCTTTGATTTATTTATTTGATCTTTTCATGATTTATTTGTGGTCTTGAATGTTCAATTGGTTTGTGATCAAATAGATTGTATTTTTTATTTATTTATCCTTCATAGATTTCACATCATAGTGCAAGAAATGCATGACACAACTATTGATGACAATCCTAACAAATTAAAAATAAATTAACTAATTGAAAATAACAATCAAAACAACAATTAAATTGTACAATTGAAATGATTAAAAATAACAATGAAACATGCTAGCAAAACAAATATTCCATAACAAATTGAAGAGCATTTGAAAGTGTTTAAGATGTTATTGTTACAATAATATAGAACTTGAGAAAAATACAAAAGGAAAGTAAAATCCATGTTAATGATGTTGGAATATCAAAATCAATTAAAAGCATATTAAGATGAATATAAAAAATCCCCTCTAAGCCAAAAAGAACTCCAAGTTCCCATACCATTCTAAAACCTAATTCTTAGAAATGACCAATTTTGTGTTCATGTTCATTATTAATCAATGCCCAAGCAGTAAATATGTTTAAATAAAAATAGAAATTAGAAAAACATAATGAAAGACATAATATATCACTTTAATATTAGAAAAAAATCTTCTAGAAAAAATTAAACCACAAAGCTTAAAATATTTATATTTAACACAGAACTTTTCATTTTACTGAGTTATAATTTTGATCTACACACTCTTGATCTACCCACCAACTGTTCCTTTTTTTCAAAAGAAAAAAAAACATAACACTACTATCCAGAAAGGACTTCCAATCCCTTGAGGCAAATAGATCCTCTTTCCCATGCTTTCATTCAATCACATAACTATCATATTTTCCGCCAATTAAAATCAGTTTATAGTGGAGTTTGTGGAACCAAAGAAATAATATCTATAGTCAGGAAGGTCAAATTTTGTCCCCTAGTTTGCATACATATGAGGGACATTTTACCATATATAGATACTATAGAAGTATGGGCTACAAGTAGTAGTATGTGGAACCTTTGATTGCATCCTTCTTTGGCCCACAAGGCCTCTTTTCAGGTCACCATATTATATGATTTATTTAACTACATAAATTATCAACCAAAAGGCATAATGAGGTTAGAGGAAAACTATGAATAATAAGTCAAATAATAGGCATAAACTTTGAGAATCTTACATTGCTTATTAGAAATGACCAATACATCAATAGAAATTTTTTAGCAAAGAACTTTATGGGAAATGTAAGGCTAATTATTCTCTAGACTAGTGGGATTTAGAAGGTAGCTGATTTAGCTTCATCTTGGCTGATCCCAACTAATTTGAAATAATCTTTGTTGGTTTATTTTGAGATGCCTCTCCGCATTTGAGGTGTTTAGAAATTATCTATAATTGTTTTTAAGTTGAAGTTGCTGATTTTTTTCATTATATTAATCGAAGGGTGGCTAGAAGCATATTTAGGGTATTTTTTAGCTTTTGACTTATTATCCTAGTATATAATGAGCATCTAAATATTGCATATTAGTTCTTTGTTTACATATTGTTCTAGAATAGACATTACAGATTAAGGGACCTATCAAATTTGAAATACTCATAACTGACTTAAGATCATTGCATGTCATATTGGTGTCATTTGCGACAATGCTATATTTAATGGAATTAAAATTATTGTACAAGTATATTTATTGTAGAACCATTATATCATTTGACACTGCACATACAATTAATCAATGATCATATCGGCTAAAAACACATGTATATTGCTTAGGTTCAAATAGTTGGTAGATAACAAGACAATCTAAAAGAATAGCATAGAATCACCACATAAAAGGGTATGTACGTTTAATTTTTTTTGTTATATTTCAAAATTTAAGCAATGAAAACAAAGGATTAGCATTAAACCTCACTACATTCACACTACCCCCTTTCAGATTGCCCATTGTAAAGAAGATACTACCTTTGGCAACTCCTTTCATAAAAAATTTGGATCAAAGTCTTGTGCCTGCAATTTCAATGACAAGGAATTAGCTCCAAATTGTTGATATGAAAATGGAAGTGAAGACGATCTTGAATTTCCACCGATAGAAACTCATTATACGTTAATTTTTTTTTTCCATTTGAAAAACTATTTGTAAGTATTTATTATTCTCCACAATTTAAATGAAATATTTATTAAGCAATACTAACAAAATACATATTTCTAATATTAGGTGATACCCATAACTCAGACCCTACAGAAGGTAAATGTTTGAATATGAAAATATTGAGACAATTCTCAGAAATTACAGGAAAGCCAAACTGTGAGTGCTATTGAAGAAGATCTAGAACGACTTATGGACAACATGCAAGAGCGAGAGGAGCAACGTCGACCTCACATGCAAGACCACACCTTGGTAGGGTAATGTGTAGAATTGATTATACAAAAGTGATTCTTCATTGTCATGTGCATCAATTGTATCCATTATAAAGATGAAACACCAACAAAGACTATTCCACTACTATAACTCGTGGCACGTGACTTCCACCTGCACGTCAATTTTTTTTTAGGAATTTTTGTTTACAACTGCCACTATAGACACACCTCTCAGCGTAACAATGGTGAGAATAAATATTACAAAATATTTTCCCAATTCACCCTATGTGCCTAGAGACACTTTCCAAGGATTTTGGAACCGTGCAATATGGCACAAGATTTACAAGGTAGATGACACCTTAATCCTAACAAAATTCACCCAAAAAAAATCATAACACAACCATCCCCTCTTATAAGAAAATCTACATAGGTTAATTATTTTTCTCTCAATATTTCAAATGCCTAACAATATCTTTCATATTTCTACCCAAGCATACCCAATACAATATTTCCTTCCATAAAAATTGTATACAAAATTTAGAATAAAATCAACAAGAAATACCTCTATTTATAATTTCAAATGAACCCACAAGAAGAGTATTTCTCTTTCAACAAGAAAGATTTCAACCAAGCAATCACAATCATTCAACCTTGCAAGCAAGATCACAAAAAATAATCTCCTCAAGAAATATTTTTAACCAAGCAATCCCAATCCTTTCTATTATTCAAAGAAAGATATGGTTTCAAGAAATGTAGTCCATTCTCCTTTTTTCTCTCCAAATTTTATAAGTTAAAACAATACATAATGAAAAGAAAATCACTTTTTCATACATAAAAATTCCAATTCAAAAATTCCACATTTTTTTTTCGCATTTGTCATTAACTAGTTATTTTAACAATGAGAATATATTTTCTAAAATTCATAAATATAACCTTATAACTTAATCTAACAAGTAACTTATCCTATTTAACAAGTCACAACTAACCCCAAGACATATAATTATAGACATTTGAATATGTCTATACCCAACTACACTTGAATTTACCCCATTCTATTTATTAATTAAATAAATAATATTTGTTTGTTTGTTTAATTCATCCTTATCTCACCCTTAATTAAATAAATTTACATTTATTTATTAAATCTAACCTTAGCCCCCAAACCTTCCAACTAAATTAATTAATTAATACCTATTTAATTAATTAATTTAAGCTAATTAACCTTCATTACCATTTTTTCATTATTGAATTTCACTTCACCATCAATCATTGTCCATTAAATCCTAACCCTTAAATCCATCTACATGGATCAATATCTAAACTTGTCATCATGTGACAAGTGTCCTAACCTACCTATCATACCCCTTGCTCACAAATGTGTGATCATATCTCTCACACATGTGAAGCCATCCTACCTCTTACATATGTCATAGACATGTCACTTTCTCAAGCCACCCTACCTCTTACACATGTCACTTTACCTCTTATACATGTCATAGAAATGTCACTTTCTCAAGCCAGCCTACCTCTTACACATGTCATAGACATGTCTCTTTCATGTTCTTTCCAATGTGTGCTCACATGTGTGTGAGCACACCTTTCTCTCACAAGGCTAAGCCTTCATCATTTCATTCAATCTTGACCCCCCATTTAGTCAAACATCTTGGCCATTGATTTCACCCATCAAAAATTTATAAATTGGGGCTTTTGATCTCACTTTGATATAATATTCATTCATCATATCCTCATGATTTCATTTCCTTAAAATATTAATGGACCTTCATCATATATTTATGTTGTTATTTTCTTCTATCAATCCTCACTCCTAACATCATGTTGTTGGTATAAACAACCACATTCCATCCAATTAAAACATCATCAAGAAGCACATCAAGTAGATATGGGTGCATCTACTTCATCTCAATCTATGGGATGAGAAAGGTAAAAGGCAAGGAAATTGTTCATTATTTTCATTTATCTTCACATTTTTGTCTCTTATCAATTTTAATCATCTTCATTTTGACACGCTCAATGGGACCCATGTCCCTGAAACTAACTAAAATTTGAGTTTTTATGAAATTCTTATGTTGTAAATAGAAAAGCAATGCCTCTGACTATGTTCCAATTCCTCTGCATGTGGGAACAACACTTTTTCATGATTCAACACCTATGTGATTTAGTGCCTAAGCTAGTTCAACACTTACAATTAGTGTATCAGCTAATTCTATTAATTTGCAATTTTTCATTAACTTTGATAATATTTTTTGGTTTTTCTTAATTTTAAATATTTTCTAAAAACTTGTTTAAATATGATTCTTTATCCCTCTTGATGTCTTTGGAGTCTATTGAATGATTTTGGTCACTATTTTTTATAGTTTTTAATAGGTTTTCATAATTTTTTTGGATCAGTGCCTACATGAGTTGATTTAGCGCCTACATTGGTTCAATACCTACAAAAATAGGTTCAAATCCTCTATTTTGGTAGGTATAATTCACCTTTTGGCACATCTACTCTATGGCTTAGTGCTTTCATTGATTTAGCACCTTCAATATGTGTTTTGGCACCTCTGTCTTTTTGCTATTTTTTGTCTAATATTTTTAGTTACTAACTAGTTGTGTAGTTGTCACACGCTTGTCCAAGACTTGAAAAATTAGAAACTACTAACATTTTGGTATAGGAACACCTGTCAAAGAGGTTTGTTTTCATCACTAGTTTAGTTGCACTAAGTTAGACTAGTGGGAATCAATCTGTGTTTGTTGTGCTTATGATCCCCTATTAAGTGTATGATCTCTCCTTGTACCCTTGGGTGATCTTGGAGATCAAAAACTTAAGTTGATCTCTTTTTCTTTTGCATCATTGTAACCTAAGGAACCTGACATGTGTATGCTCTCCCCTTGCGCTTTGTGAGATCTTAGATGATAAAAAACACTTGGATCATTCCTTTTAGGAGGCCTACTTGTGGATTACATCACCCCAAGGGATGACCTCAACTCCCATGTTCTGGTGGAGTATAAATAGTAGGAGGTGAATTGAAAGACACCTCTTAGAACTAGGATCTTGTTATTCTTGGCTAAGCCCCCAAGAACTTAATACCTTGGGGAAGTTACCCTCTCCTCCTAGCTATTTGAAATTATTCTCTTTCATGTATGGATTTGGACTCATGCCCTTGAGGTATTTGGATGACTCCATAGCAACCTTGTTAATCCTAGTTTAAGACCATTCAATGGTAGCTTATTTTGGTATAGGATATAGTATTATGCTCGAAGTTACTCACCAGATAACTTCTCTTGGTGAGGTGACATATATCTCTTGGTAAGACATTTTCCTTCTAAGGTAAGGGGTGTAAAGGTGGTACATGACCTTTGCATACCCTAGTTACCAATTCATTTGAAGGTATTACGCTTCGGTAGGTGGTCCCATATTAAGTTTACACTCCTACTTGAATAACTTAGGATTTTGGTCAAGTGTTTGGTGTGTCTTTCATGTGGCATACCAGTGATAAGCCACTCAACATTCATTTCTGAAAATAGCCTTATTACCCTACAAAAAAAATTTAAGTCGGTCATTTTTTCTTTGTGTGACATCTCTTTCCAAAACCAAAACATAGTCAAAACCATAGTTTAGTACCTAAGTCCCTTGTTTTAGCACTTAAGTTGATTCAACACCCCTAAAATTTGCTTTAGTGCCTCAAAAGAACACATTCAAAACCACATTTCAACACCTAAGCTTCTCCAACACCCCTAAAAGCTTCTTTAGTGCCTTTTCAAAACACATTCAAAAATATATTTCAATGCCTAAGTTGATTCAATGCCCCTAAGAGCTTCTTTAGCACCTTTGTAAAACTTAGTTAAAATCATTGTTCAGTGCCTGGGTTTCCTATTTTAGTGCCCCTACACTGTGCTTTATCACCTTTAATATTTCACCTTTAAACTCAGATATTTGACTCCACAAGATAATTATCCTCATTGAGCAAGGTTAGGATCATCAAGTACTGACTTTAGATAGAATTAGTTATACAATAAACCATCCATAAACCCTAAAAATTCCCAAACATCCCTAAACCATCCCAATAATCCCTAATCCATCCCTAAACCATCTTAATCATCCCTAAACCATCCTTAAAAATCCCTAAACCATCTCAATCATCTTTAAAGTTTATTTATCTTACTAAAATAATCTAGGAGATTGTGTTTGTCCCCCACACCCCCTATCATTGGGGTGGGTGTCCCAAACCCCTTTGGGATACCACCTATTTTCTTTTAATCATCCTTAACCATCTTAATCATTCATCCTAATCAACCCTAATCCCATTCTAATGATCCCTAATGATCCCTCATAAACCCTAATCCCATACCTAATCACCCTCATCATCCCTAATCACCCCATCAACCCTAATCCCATTCATAATCACCTCATAATCCCTAATCACCCTCATCATCCCTAATCACCCCTCATCATCCCTAATCACCCTCATCAACCCTATCCCCATCCCTAATCTCATCCCTAAACACCCTCATCCTCCCTAATCATCGTCATCAACCCTAATCCCATCCCTAATAACCCTCATCACCCTAATCACCCCTAACCTCATCCTCCATCTTCATCCTTAATTCATTTTCTTCTAATCCCTAATCCATTTCTAATCCATCATCCTAATTTATATCCTCATACAAACTCAAATCCTCCTACAAATCTAATCAACCCTCATCCTCTAATCTTGCATCAACCACATCTTAATCCACCTCTCAAATCACCCTTTTATCCCAAATCTGAGCATAACCAAATCCAAAATCTTATCTTTAATAAATCTCCCAACCAATCCAACTTATCCTCATCCAATCTATCCTAATCCCCATTCACCCATCCCAATCCAATCCAATATCATGTCTTCTTTGTATACCTCCCCACTAATCGTTGATGATGATGATGAGGTTAGTCTTGTTGACCAACATGAATATGATTCTTATGATGATAATTATCAAAAGAACCTATCCCCATCCACAAGTTTCATCCTCACCAACTACTTCAACAATGACAAAGATGCCATGCTTAGATACTTCCTTAGCATTGGTGATAAACTTTCATCCTCCCTACATCCCTCCAAGCCCAATCCATCTCCTAATGCTTATCCTTCCCCTTCCTTTGACAAGGGAAACCAACTACCTATTCAAAATTCCCCTCCAACCCCATCCACATCCCAAATCCCCATCTCCAAATCCTTTTCAATATCCTCATCCTCATCCTCAATTTACCAATTCATGGAAACCTCCACTTCTTGTTCCACGTGTTCATCTCCCACATCCTTACAATCCACATCACCCCAATATTATAAATCAACTCCATCTCATGTCTTTCATGACTGCCTCCAAGGACTATTAGCAATGGTGGCTAAATCCTCGTGCAAAAACAAACTTGTTCTATCTTCCCATGTCATGCATCCACTTGCATCCCCTCCACATGAAGATAAACCATGATCCCCTAAATCTCATGAATCTTCTATCCCTCCATCCACCAAATTAGAATAATTTATCCACCATCCCTTAGTCCAAAGAATGCCAACATAGATTCCCCTACATATCAAGATCAAATTCTCTCCCATGTCATTTCATTATCCATATCCAAATCAAGAATAATGCACACCTTTTATCCCATATAATGATCCTCTTTCCTCTCATAATCAAGATACCCCTTTCACTCCACCTATAATGATCCTCTTCCTAATCAAGAGAAAATTATACCATCATAGATGTAAACAAGATAAACGTGAATGAAATCAGAATCTAATCTAAGATCAAACACACTAATCTAGATTTAATCCTACACTTATGAAATGAACAATTTACAAAACTGAATTCAAACACATGAAAATGACATATATAAGCAATTGAATTATTCAAATATGAAATTGTTACCCATCTCCTATCAGAGTGTGTTCGCCTGATGTTGGATTGTTCATATCACTGCAAAGCCTCCATGGTTCATGTGTAAAAGCTTGAAGAACGATGTTGATGTTGGTTGATCAAAGAAATGTGTTGAAGCTCTAATGGTGGTTGTGAATGTCGGTTGTACTTCGTTGTGCAAATTATGTTGGCTCTTCAATCCTTTCTTTGTGAGGAAAGAGGTTTGCTATATAGAAAATGATATTTGAAATGGACGATCAGGATTAAACAATGTTGAGTCAAGATCGACGGTCGAAAGGTGTTGAGAGGATTTAGACATGACCAGATTGTGCAAAGTAGATTGCACAGTTCGTGTGATTGAGGAATAGATTGGTTAGTCGGGATTTAGATTGATCAGTCGAGATTTAGATTGATCAGTCAAGATTTAGATGGTTTAGTTAAGAAATTGATTGATTAGTCAGCAAATTAGATTGATCAGTTAGCAATCGCAAATTGCTTAATCAGAAAGTGGATCGGGATATTTGATTAATTGATTTAATTAATTAATTCCTATTTGGAGTTGAAAGTGCAAATCAAGTTTGACTTTTGCAAACAAAGTTACATTAGTTTGATTTGATATTTGATGAATAATTTGAATAGTTTGATTTAATTTATTCAAATTTTAGAGGGAAAGTGTTGTAATTAGATTATTATGTTTTAATAATGCAATTAACTTAGTGGAATAAGGTGATTTAGTGATGTAATTAAATATTTGGTGTTGTTTAACTAATGAGAACAAAATAAAGTTAGATTAGGACTTTATTAAATAAATATAATTTATTTAATTGGCCAAAATGAAGAAATGTGAATTAATCAAATAATGTCATTTTATGCAATTAATAGCAAAAATAGGGTTTTTCAAGACTTTGTTAAATAAATGAAATTTATTTAATTTGTCGAAAAAGTGAATTAATTAAATAATTTTGTATTATTCAATTAATAGGGGAAATTAGGGTTTTGGAAGTTGTTTGATGTTGTTCGATACTATTTGATGCTATTTGGGGTGTGTGATAGGTGTTAGGTCAATTTTACATGTATACATTTTTCACCTCTTTGAGACAAAGTACTAGTTGCTTTGTTTCAAAGATTCTATTTTTAAGATCAAGTTTTTGAAAAAAAAGTATGCCCCTACTATGCCCCGACATTTAGTGAAATGATGGTAGGGCTCTATGATGCCCCCTCG
Organism: Sequoia sempervirens; assembly: GCA_007258455.2. Taxonomy (NCBI): domain Eukaryota; kingdom Viridiplantae; phylum Streptophyta; class Pinopsida; order Cupressales; family Cupressaceae; genus Sequoia; species Sequoia sempervirens. The sequence goes on from VDFB02235892.1 coordinate 12,113, forward strand.
AGAGGTTGGACAAATATTTGAGTTTGAGGTCAGGCTCACGATACCGTTCTCTTTTATTTTAGATGTGTTTAGGATGAAAAATCAAGTTTATAGGTCTCTCGTTGCTCGTTTTGATGTTCCCAAAAGCTCCTAATTTGAACGTAGGAAGGTTCCCTAGGTAAAAATTAGGGTTTCCTATGTATAATTAGGGTTTTATGAGGGTTGATATAGGCAATTAGGCTTATAATTAGCTCATTTGTGCTTTGATCCTATAGCTAATTCTTGTCTCTAGATTTCTCATTCTATTAGTTATCGAGGAGAAGTGTCGAGGATTCAAGGAGCTCTGCATCGTTCAGACTTGGTTCAAGAGTTTGAATAGCCTGCAAGCGTTGGTGAACTGATATGTACCTTATCGTTTCTCATTTTCTTCTTGTTATGTTCTCATATTGCATGTACAAATTTCCTTGAGTCAATAGCAGAATTCTGGTGAATTCAAAGCATCTGCATCATTTTTCTTGCATTTGCTAGGTTAAAAGCTTGCACTTGACATAAAAACCCTCACCCTTGCTTTAAACCTTCATTTCATGCAGTTGCTCTGAAACCTCGCTTTTTCTCTAAAACCTTGCATTTGATTGATGTTTTGACTATTTCCTCACACTTGCAAAAGATCCTCACCCTTGCTATAAACCCTTGCATTTTATTTTCTCGCCTTTGTTTCGACTGGGTTGAAAATGTTCATTGAATGTGGTCTCATGGTGATGGAATGCAATGACAATCCATAACAATTCACTTGTCATGACATTCATCATGGAATTCCATCACCATGAGACAACATTTCTTTGAGGCATTTTTTCCAACGTTCATTGTCTTGTCTATGCTACCACATTTTTCATACATGTCTACCAAAGAATTTTATCAAA
>VDFB02235893.1:0-16425 GCA_007258455.2 Sequoia sempervirens
AATAATCAACATAAGAGTTCGATTTGTCTTGAGGAAATAAATAGTCTCTCTCAAAAAGTTGACCTTTCTCAAAAATCACTTAAAAATACATTTAATAATATTAATCCGCCTCTTTTGGACTTAGGCAATAATATTAAAATAAATGGCGTCCCTTTTTTAATGAATAAATAATTATTCATTATAATAATAATTCTCCTTTATTATAAAGTATTAAATACTTTATAATATGCCATTAATACTTTAATATTTTAATATATTATTAAAGTGACTTTATAACATAAAGTCAAATAATAATAATCTTTTAATTATTATTAAATGCTCCATTATTCTCTCCTGCTCATCAAACTGTCAAACTGGGTTGAAACTGAGCTGACCAGTTGAGCCAGGTGCCCTGCCCAAAATAGCAGCTTTTGCCTGCCTGACTTACTATAAATAGTAAGTATCTGTAAATCACTCTGGAAACATCTGCTAGGGCCCAAACTTGAATCAGCTGAAGGAGTAATGTTCTCGAACACCGGATAACTGCCTCAAGTGATCCTCTACACATATCTGTCAGCCTACGAGGATCAAAATGATAGGCTAACCTCTAATCCAACTGTACTGACTAGGAAGGGGACATTACACTTAGCAACTTTTAAAAGCCACCCCCTTCAACAAGTTTGGGCGCATTTGAGGCATCAAGGAGGAATTTATAACACTTAACAACTTTTTTCCTTAGCCACCAGCCAACTTGGGCGCATTTAGGACCCTCTGTAGGAATTAACAATGCCTAAGTTATTTTTCTTTCATGCCTCTTAGAGATGGGCACATTTGGGAGTCTCTACAGGAATTTTGCAACACATAAAAACTTCTTCAAGCACCCCTCCAATATGGGCGCATTTGGGGGGGCCTGCAGGAACTAAACACTTAGAAACTTTTTCTAGCTCCTTCATAGCCTAGCAAGTTGGGCGCATTCTTGGGGGGGGGCAAGGAACTTTCCTTGCCTTAGGCGTTTTTCCACACTTCCCTCACAAAACTTAGGCGCATTCTCATGAGGTGGCTTCCAGTTTATCAACACTTAACAAAATCTCTTGCCTTTCTTCCAAATTTGGGCGCATTTAGGGGTCTGTGAGGGAATTTTAAATACTTAGTAAACTTCTCAAGCATCTCCTCTCAAGGGCGCATCCAAGGGGTCAACAAGAACTTTTTCATACTTCAAAACTTTCTCTCCACCCATTCTCCTCCTTGGACACATTTTAGGGGGGGAGGAGGAATTTTTACTTGCCTTGGAAACTTTTTCTCAACCTCACTTTACCTTGGGCGCATTTGAGGGTAGGAGGAATTCTCAGACTTAGAAATTTTTTTATCATCTCTATTTCTCCTTGAGGGCGCATTTCAGGGGGTGAGTAGGAATTTTCAGACTTGGAAATTTTTTTTATCACCTCTGCCAGTCATGGGCACATTCTAGGGGTCAAGAAGGAGTTTCAACACTAGAAACTTTTCCATCCTTCAAACAGCTTCACCTTGGGTGCATTTGACAGGGGGTGAAGGAATTTTTTCAGACTTAGGCATTTTTCTGGCTTGCTCGCTCCTATCTTACTATATTTAGTAAGTCTCTGGTTTTCACCCCTTTGAAGCTTGGATTGATTTGGACTTCGCACCACAGGATCCTCATGACCTAGTTGATCTGTTCACACTGCCATCTTGTGCCGACTTGCTATTTATAGCATGTTTCTTGAGGTGATTTACTATTTATAGTAACTGCCTGATTTTAGGACTTCTGCAACTCCGTTTATCTTGAAATCTGACTGGTGTGATCCTCATGGGATGACTTGCTTGTTCATACTAGTGTCTCGCGCTGTCCTGCTATTTATAGCCTGTTTCTGGAGTGCCTTACTATAAATAGTAAGTGCTCAGATTGCCTTCAAATTTTACCAGTGGATAGCTTGAAAGATATTGATCGCAATGGGATACGCCGGTTTTCGAAAATTTTGGCATTTGACCCTTCATTTTAGGCCCCGAAGCTGGAAACCCTAATTTGACTTGCATGTTACTCAAATGATCTCTGTTTGACCCCGTTTTTGTTGCACGTAGCTCTATTCGTGATACTGAAGTGCTGGGCAGCTACCAGAGTGATCCTGCTAAAAATAGTAAGTGCCTGAAAAGTGATCATCCTACCTTGCATGTCACCTTGTTGCATAGCTCTTGAAAAACCCATAAAGAATAACCTGACATGCGCTGAAAAATCCTACATGCAAACCCTAAAAATAACCTCTTAAGACAACTCTTGAAAAAGGTCCTGATCCTAGTTTGCATGTTTGTTGTACCCCAAAATTAAAATTTTTGTTACACTTAGATATTTTGAAGAAATGAGTAAAAGTCTTGTCAAATCAGTCAAAAAGGTCAAAATTTGGGTGTGCAGGTCTTGCATGAGGGGTTAAAACGCTAAATTTTCAAAATCTGACGATCTGGGTCTGCTAAGGAGCAGCTTAATCTACAAAGCCGGATCTCGGTTTTTTTCATCCTAAATTTTTAGAAAATCTGCTTTATTTTAGAAATTTTCTGAGTGAAGTAGCGTTTACCACGAGGAGTTTTAAGGTTTCTCGAAATGAATCTTGGCAAAATTTCAAAATAGAAAATTTCTAAAATAGGATTGGTCCCAACAGTCCAAGCTGATTTTGATTAGCTCAAAATACTTCCATATTAGGCTGGTGCAGTTAGAATCTCAAAATAATCAGTTTTGCCCTAGTGGGTCTTTTCTGCTTTTCAGAAGCATATCAGGAGCTTCGAGGTCATCAATGGAGGTCAGTCGGCTGCCAGTGAGTTCAGCATTCAACCTTCGTGGTGGCTTGATAATTTATGCGAAGAACAAGAAAGAAAAGGTGAAAAGTCATGAAGATTTTCTAACTCTGTTGAGTTTAGGCGCCCCTGTTGAAGAAAGGCGCCCACCTTTTTAGGTCACCAGATGAGTGAATTAGGGTTTGGACCTCCAATGGAAGTTGCTCAGTATTCAGTCGGCTTCGCGATGGATATCCCCGTCAGAGCATCCAGAGCAATCCGATCTCGGCAAATTCGAGAGTCAAAATTGAGCTTAGATGAAGATCTGGCTTCGAAGAAGAATATTAAAGTAAATTTTTCTGATGCGGGCCCGAAGCCTAGGTGAAGAAGGGCGCCCAACTTTTCAAGGGTTCAAATAGATGAATTTGCAGTCAAAGTTATAACGAGATGTCTTCAGAATGCAACAGGCTTTCCAGTGAGCTATCTAGCACGACAAACAGAGCTCGCAGTCATCATATTCAAAGAGCTGAACAGAGGGTCCGATGAGAGTTGAAAAGAGAAATCCGAAAGCAAAGGTGAAAAATGTGAAAAATAAACTAACTCTGGTGAAACTAGGCGCCCCAGCTTGCCAGGGGCGCCCAAGCTTTTGAGGACCTGAAATCTACTTTTTGGTAGAGTTGTTTCCAGAAGACCCCTCCTGAAATCTTCTCAGCTTCGCAACGAGCCCAAACATCCATCAATCCGACGCTCGAAACTCTGAATTCAACAAAGATCACCTGTAGGAGTGAAAGACATGAATAAAATTGAAAATTTTCTAAGTCTAGAAAAATGGGCGCCCCAGTTGAGGAAGGGCGCCCAAACTTTTGAAGCTCATAATGATGGATTTTGCAAAAGTAGCATCTAAGAATGCCTCACCAAAATCAGTCTGGCTATCCAACGAAATATTCAGACAGTCAGTCGAATCTACACAGCTCCCGGAATCGAAGATTCATCAGAAGATCAAAGGAGGAAGAACACCGAAATCATGAAAGAAAATAGTTGCTGCTTGAAAGTTGGCCACGGAAGAATGTGCACGCGAACCGGTCAAAAATGAAATTCGTTCGCGAGACGCACTCGAACTTCTTCGAGAATCCGTCAAGCTCGGCAGTGAAACTTTATTTCGTCTGTCAGTTAATCTGTCAACTGAGAGAATCGAGGAAGTAGCATGTCAAAATGGAGGAAAGTTGAAAATGTTAAAATTTTGACTAACACTGGAAGAAGTGGGTGACCTTGTTGAAGAAAGGCGCCCAAATTCTCATGCCTTAGAGAATTTTTGAAGTTTTCAAAAGTTTCAAAATTGCCAAGCAAGGAGAATGGCGTCCAAGTTCAAAGAGACTGAATTTAGGGTTTTGAAAATAAAAGCAAAAAAGAAAGCAAAACCTAATTCAAGACCTAAAGCCTATTTAACATCATTCTTTCATGTATTTTTCATTATTTTTGCAGGTAGCCTTCAGAGTAGAAAGTTGGAGCAGCAAGTTTGAAGAATTTTTGTGATTCAAGAATCCATAGTTGCTGGTTTTACATCAGATTTTTCAGACCAGCAAGCATAAACCCTTGCTTTTTCATTCTTCTTGTTCCAGAAGATCAAATTTTTCAAGTAGAAGGCCAAGGCTTTCCATTTTTCAGTCATCTGGGTCTTTTTGCCTCAATCTTCTGAAGAATTTTTCAAGAACTTCATCGAGTTGCAGCAAGTGCTTTTATTTTGCATGTCAGTGAAAACCTCAGTGCATTCAAATTTCAACCATCTAGGTCCTTTCCAATCAGTCTTCTGAAGAAAACCCATATCGCAGCTTTTTTCAAGAAAGTTCAAAATCTAGGGTTGGCTGCTTTTTCGATCAAACGTCAGGGTTTTGCAAATCCAATCAACTGGGTCCATTTCTAATCTTGTTCTGAACAAAACCCAGATGCCAGCTTTTTTCGGGAAAAATTGAAGAAATTAGGGTTTGCTGCTTTTTCAGGCAAAATTCAAAATTTTCAAAAACGAACGATCTGGGTTGTCTTGCATCGATATTTTGAACGAAACCCATATCTCGGAAAAATTTCTCAAAAATTCGTCCATTGGAGCACAAAAAAAAAATCAGCATTCTAAAAATAGAAATTGTTCAAGACTTGTTTGAACCAAGGCGAGTTTACAGTCATTCTTCGAGTTTTCTGAAATGGAGTACACTCCTAATGTTTTCAAGTCCGAATCAGCTCTCTTTCACAATTATATCAAAACAGCTGAGACAGACTCATATCAGCAGGTGTTCGATCTACATGCCTTGGAAATGAGCCTTTACTTCAATCAGGAGCAACTGGACATTGGACTTCATGGCAGCATCGAATTCCTACTCTCAGTTCGAGCCTTGGTTAAGTAATACCGGCACATTAAACATTACAACGGCTACTAGGGAATCGGTCGTGACGGTAGGTGTTTGGAGTCTAAAGCGATATGGTCGAAAAGGTGTTTTTCCATTCACAGGTAATAACTCTTTCAAAGGATGAATCTGAAAAGGATGTGGGGATATGCATAAAAAGAAAAAATACAAACAAGAAGATTATGTTGAAGTGAATGAAGAAAAACATAAGGTCTGCCAAGTCATGTTTGATGTCGGCAAAGAGATTCGGCGGTGACCAATGAGGTCCGAAGATTTCACGAGAGATCCTGTGCGGATGCTAAAGATATTGTGAAAGCGGTGTTTTCTTTGCGGTGATGGCATAGATGCACGGTTGGACACAATCCTCTAACTTCCCTGGCGGATGTGATTAAGCTTTAAAGCAGCTTTCTTCTAGAAGCTTTCTTTCACTTTCTTTCTATTCTTGGAATAATCTTATCATTCTTTGGGGATAGAAAGATAGATGTAAATAGTTGGCGTTTCGGCTTTACGCCTAGGAGTTTATCTTTCTAGATTTAGTAATAAAGCGCTTCTTGAAGCAAGCCCAGATTAATGAAAAGCAAGAGATTTTGTAATGTCCCCTTCCACCGGTGATCGTTTCAGTTGGTAGTTGGCCTGTCGAGGAGGCAAGTAGGCTATCTTGGATAATTGAAATTAAGGTTTCCTAGTTTTGGGGAGGTTGTTGGCGGGTTTGGGATTACGATTGTGGATTCTTTGGGTTTCAGAGAGCAGCGGTGGTGTGTGTTCGGTTTGGCATTCGGGCAGCCGGCGAATTTACTATTTTTAGTAAATTCTATTTTTGGTAGTGGACAGTTTGGGTTCAGTTCAGTTGGACCTCTTCTTCAGTTGTTTCAGCTGGCACTTCAGTTCTTGGCCTTGGGCGCATTTTTTCTTGGAGAGATAAGTATTTTCATTATAATATTATTATTTTAATATTATACCCCTTTGCCTAGCAGTACAACTTTAAGTTGTTTTTAAAAAGGGGACTTTTGAGGGTCAAGGCGTCATAAGGAGATAAATTATATTTTTAATGTCAAATATTGAGACTAAGAAAAGGGACGCCTTTTTGAGAGATTGATTTTATTTTAAAAAGTGAAATATTTTATTGATGAAAAAGGACGCCATCTTTTGGAGGGAAAAAGGTGAATTTGAAATTAGGGTTTGGGCGCCCTCTGGAAGCTTCTAGATGTTTCTCTCTCGTCTATTTAATCAGGCCTCAACTCTTCATTTGGGATCTTTTGTCTACTACACCGTTATGCTGCTGGATTGACTTCAGGCACTCGCTTCGAGGAAAGCACACCTCCTAGCATTGGCTCATCTTCTTGCTTGAAAGACAGCAACTAGTTGAGAAGTTAGCTTTTTATTGGTAGTTTTGCATTGTAGTTGAGTTCTATTGCATTTAGTGATGATGTTCAAGCATTTTGTCATGTTTTAGTGTTGCTGATGTTGCATTGCTGTAGGCATGTTTTGCTCATAATTCAAAAATACAAAAAGATTGCATTCTGGGTGTTTCATATTCTTACTTGTCATAGTAGGGCGCCATATGTTGTTAAGTTTCGCAATTTTTAATCAAGAGCTGGATTTTTAAGAAGAAATCGCCCTCCTCTAGGGGCTGTACCATTGTACTTGCCTTGGGATTTGAGCAGAAAATAAATATCAATATTTTGGGGCTGTTTTGTGTCATGAGTTTAGGCGCCTTCATCTTGGGAGTCATTTGTAACCATTTCTATGCATTTTGAATGAGTGGTGTGAGTTGGGTGAGCATTTTATGGGATTACTGTGTTGCTGTTAACAGTTTTCAGTTCTTACACTGTCATAACAGCGTGCTTAGAATTAACCATTTGAGTTGTTTGGAAGGAAAGTTATTGAGAGGACTTGAAGTTAACATTCTACTCTGCTGTGATATTGAAGACTCTCTTAAATTGTGCTTAACAGATGCATTTTCTGATATTGTAAGCTGCATAGTAGTACTGTCAGCATCTTTAACATTCCTGTTACTTCTCATGTTGTAATTGCCCACTGAATAAGTGGAAGAGGCTGGCTTGCCGCCTATTTACTTATTTTTTATTGTAATTTCTTAAGTCTCCGCCATATGGTCGCCTCTTATCCATCACGGATTGAGTAGCACATACTTGGTGTTGAGCTAATTTTCAGTATTGCAATAGATAGGGATCCTCTGACCGAATGCTCGTCGTTCACCGGCGCATCTCTTGGTTAGAGTTCTTGTTCAACATTTTCCTTTTGAGATCCTGCGACCAATGCTCACACGCGCACCATCGGGATCACGGAGTTGTACATTAAGTTTAGAGTTGCTCCCTTGCTCGTTTTGGTTTATGCCTATGCTTATGCGGAGTGCGTGTTCATGTAATCATTTATCGAAAAAAAAAAATTGGTCGGTTCATTACAATTTAGGGTTCCCTCTCCCTCTGCTTCTCTATAAATAAGAGCCTTTGCTCATTTTAGTTTTACCCAGCGTGCTAGAGAACAAAGCGGAGCCTATTGTGCCTTCTATTTGTTGCTCAAGTATTGTTCATTTTTGTTGTGATAAGCAAATTGTTGAGCCTTTTTAGCCAACAAGGAGTTAGTGTGATTGCTGTTTTCTATTGTGTTAAGAATAAGTTTGCAAGCCTCTTTAGCTGCAATTTCTTGTTCAAGGCATGTTAGAAGTGAGCTTTGTTTCAGAGATTTGAGTAATAAAATCATGAGCCTCTTTGCCTTGGTCCAAAATCTCAGATTTCCGTTATCTATGTTCTACTTTTATGATCTTTATTTCAGCTTATATGATGAAGTGTGTAGGTGTTAGTTGAAAGAGATTATTGAGTATTTTTGTCGAGGAAAATCTGCAGCATTAATTTCTAACTTCTCTTGCCTACGCTGTGCGAGAGGTTAGGAGCGTCTTTAGTTTAAGTTAGTGCGTAGTTGAACTTCTTATAATGAAAATCACCAATTTAGCGGCGTTTGTGTTACTAAAAACCTTGTGCTCTAAAAGGCGATCCAAAAGATGACAGTTTTAGTTTACTTTCTTTCAAACACCATCAGCAAGAGGGAGCTTCCCCTCCTAATTTGAAGAGCAGTTTATCTGTGCATAGCTGTCCGTTTTCATATCCGCATTCCAGAGGTGCGAATTTAAATGCCAACAATTTTACATCGCTGCAAAGCTTTCGAAAAACCCACAAAGAATATCCAGACATGTGTTGAAAATTCCAACATGCAAACACTAAAAATAGCCTCCGAAGTGAAGACTGCTGAAAGTTATCATCTCATTTTGCATGTTATACCATCGCGTAGGTCTCGGAAAACCCAAAAATATTCTTCAGACATGCATTGAAAAACTTCGTATGTAAACCCTAAAATCAGCTCCTGAAGGTGATACTAGCTAAAAATAGAAAGTTGTCAGTTCTGGCTCAAATTTTGCAGACAAGTAGTTTGACGTGTCCTGCTGGAAGCTTACTGACTGCAGTGCCAAGTTCAGATTTCAATTCATTCACTCCATTTGACTTTAAACCTGCTGGAAAATCCAAAACCCCAATTCTCAGACTCAACCAAAGTCTTAAGTTTGAACTCAAAGACGGGCACATCCTTGGAGAGACAGACAATAGAGAGAGAGAGCAGGAAAAGCCAAAGCCAAAAAAGAGAACAAAGCAAAAATTAGGGGGTCCCCATTTGCAATGGGGCGATGTGTGAAAAGGTCACAATAAGTAGCACAATGGATTAGAGGAACAGTGTTCCTGAGGATGATTTGGAATCCTGGTATCACTTGGGTTTTCTATTCAATAGCTGAAGATGATGAAGCCAATGTTGGCCTTTTGTAATTTATTCTAGGGTGTTTGGTTTTAGTTTAATCTGGTGGTGGCTTGTGTTGGCATCGGCCGGTGCAGTGCTACATCAGCGGTGCTGCTCGATCTGCGAGGATGATTTGGGACCACAGGATCATATTCGAATTTCAGGATTACCACACGGTGTTTGTTCGACCACCAGTTGAGGCTACCCACAACTCCGGTAATTGTATATCAAAGGAAATTGTCCAAATCAAGTAATGGCTCAACCAGGAGGCCAACCCGCTCCTAACGGTGCTACTTGGCTAGTCACCAATCCATCTCCTCTTGAGTTTGCAGACTACCATGACATGCCAAAGAATCCGGAGCATTTCTGCACCAAGTATCAAGTCCATGATCCGAATCGTTCTGCTGAGGACCACATTAAGATGTTTGAAGATCATCTGCGAAACAGACAAATTGCATACGCAGATGTGGCTTGCAGATTGTTCCCGTATTCCTTGGGAGAAGAGGCTCACTTTTGGTTTATACATTTGCCAGTTGGGTCCATCAGAACATGGGAGCAAATGAAAGAGGCTTTCATTGGAAAGTTTGGTATTCCTATCACCCCAGTAGAGCTCTTCCGCCAATTCACGGAGGTAAGAAGACAAGACAAAGAGCCTATTCATGCCTTCAACAATAGATTCCAAAAGGCTCTCACAAGGCTACGTACTCCGTACATGGTTCCCGATGCAAGGGAAAATTACTATGCAGCCTTGGATCCATTGACCGCAATGTTTGTAAGACAAGCTCATCCCATTCCAGCGGATATGAACCAAGCATACGCGAAGGTTGTTGAAGTAAGTCAGAATATGGGCCAAAACATAACTGGGCCTTCTTTGTACACTGGCTTGGTCACCACGAACAATCAAATGCAGACTCTTAGTCCAGCGTGGAATCAGCAGATTCCAGCGTTGAATCCAGTTCCGCAACCGGCATATCATGTTACACCGCCATCAGATCAATTGATTCTCCATCCTGGGATACCCTTATCCCAGACTCCAGCCACGCAGCCTGTCTATCTCCAGAACACGGTACCTGCAACAAGGACACAAGAGGAGAAAGATGAAATGAAAGAATTAGTAGAACAGATGAAAAGGCTGTCATCTGAGGTAACTCACCTCAGAAATCAAAATAATCAAATGCAATCAATGTTGAAGAATTATCAGGCACATCCAGGTGCCAATCGAGGATATCACAATAATCCTCAACAGCATCAAGATGCCCATCAAGGACATGGACACGACAACAGCCATGGGTATCGAAATAATAATCAAGGATATCAGAAGAGGCCCTGGAATACTGGACCTAACAATGGAGGGGTTCCATCACCGCTAGATAACCCGCCGCCTCCAGAAAATCGTCCCATGGACAGAGTATTTTTGGCAGAGGCTGCTATGTCCGAGTGGTGTCAGCTTCACAATACAAGTCAGCACTCAGAATTACAATGCCATGAATTTCAAGTCGCTGCTGATATTTTCAAAAGAGAAGTTAAAAGCACGGAGGGTACTGAGAATCAGTGCAAAGATATGACCAGGCATTAATCATAGAAAATGTCAATCTTGTGTCTGAATATCAAAGCTACGCGCCACCGGAAGTTAATTACAGATTTCCACCAGCTTCGGCTAACGGTCCCGTGGAGGCGCCAGGCGCTCCAGTTTATGAGGAAGCTCAAGTTTATTCAGAGGCTCAAACGTATTCAGAGGTTCAAGATAACTACTCAGAAGAGCCACTTGAGCAAGGTAACTACGTTTTTCCACCTCTCAACAATAGTGTGTTGGTAGAAGGAAGAAGAGAGGTGCAAGCGTTTCAAACTTCCGGAGGAGCAGCACCCAAGGTGTACCAGAGGACTTATCATCAAAAAGAGCCTTTGACGTCATCGATTCCTCCGAATAATTTTGCAACCCCGCCGAATCCAAATGCAAGCAACAATCCAAATTTGCCTCGGGATTCTCCGGAGTACAGACAACAAAATGGGATGCAAAATAGAAGTGGACAACAGACTGTCCAGCAACAACCCATTCACGTGATGCAGCGTCCTCAAAAGGATAATCTTCCAAGAGATGACATGAAAAGATTAAGTTCTTATGTGCTAGAGGAAGTTAAGAAGATAAAGGTTAGTCTTCCCTTGTATGAGTTAATGAAAATCTCTGAAGTTAGAGACACAATTTTGGGAAGCTTATATGAAACACCAGTTGCAAAAAGTACACCTCAAGAAACACCTAGTTCGTCAAGGAGTCCTCAAATCAATGCACAGTCACGTCCCGTGCAGAGCGCGAATATGGTAGAAGAAGTGTCTTACGCGCCATTCAACGCTTGGGAAGCTCCACAGCAGTCGCAAGGTTTTGTGGGGGTAGTACAAGGATCTTCAAGTGAACCGGAAAAGCTAAGAACTGAAGATAAAAGAAGAGTTAGATTCAATTTGCCCACAGAGCAAAAACAAGAGCAGACGCAAAGGGTTGCCCAGGGCAATCAAGTTCCACTGGATAAGGGAAATGAAAAGAATGAAAGAAAGAGCATTGTACCCGAAGAAAGGAAGAAGCCAGTTGTCTTCTACCAGGGGAAGGATGAGCCCGCCCCGTTCTTGGTGTCAGTTAGGATCTTTGGAAAGTTGTTGCACAATTGTTTAATTGATTCCGGTGCTTCTAGCAACGTCATGCCATTGAAGGTGTGTCAAAGGTTGGGTATAGTCCCGTTGCATACCACAAAGAAGGTGACCCAGCTTGACAAAACTGAAGTACCTGTAGTTGGAGAGCTGAATAATATTCATATGCAGTTGTCAGCTGATCCCCGAAGCCAGAGTTGTATTGACATATCAGTGGTCGACATACCGGATGGGTATGGCATGTTGCTGAGTCGAGACTGGGCAAGAAAGTTAAATGGATACATTGCAACCGATTTCTCTCACATGTGGCTTCCGTGGAAGGGAGTCCCGAATCAAATCAAGATTGATAGTACACCAAGGTTGAAGCTGATGATCACGGAATATGGTGAAGATAACGAAATTATGTTCATAGAGACTGACTTAGGCTCATATAGGCCTGTTAAGCAAGAAATATTGATGCTGCAAAGTGCAAATGAGGGAAAATGTTTTGAGAATGCCACTTCCACTGAAGTGTTGATAGAAAGTGACTCAAGTGTGAAGGTGGAGGAACTTTTGAGAATTTCAGGGACTTTGTCCTGAACAGTGTAAAACAGGAAACAGAGTTAGGAAAAGATGCTTCAATCAAAAATCTGCTGCTTCCCAACTGGTGCAGAATACACGAAGCATTTCATTCGGAAATCACTTGTGCCATGTGCAAAGTGGCACTAGAGCAAGTCGCAAGGCTCGTTCCCCATACCTCCTTGCTAGAAGAACCTCAAAGGATGAAGGAAGAAAACAGTGTTTCGATAGAAGAAAGTATAGGAGGTGATCCCACTCAGTCAAAGATTGAAGAAAAGACTCCAGAGGTCTGCAGTCAAGAAGAAACGTGTGTTCAGTCTCCCAGTACTCCTACAGATAATCAAGTGTGGACTTTAAGGTTCGATGGATCAAAGTCCAAGAAGGGAAATGGAGCAAGTTTTGAATTGGTTAGCCCGACAGGGGAAGCTTATTTAGGTTCCTATAGGCTCCAGTTTTCATGTACCAACAACGTTGCTGAATATGAATCCTTGATTCACGGATTACTCCTTGCAATTCAGAAGGGGGCTAAGATTGTACATGCTATTGGAGACTCAGACATAGTGGTCCGCCAAGTAAAGAAGCAATTCGCCTGTCATGACAAGAGACTGAGCCGCTACCGGAATAGAGTCTGGGACCTGATAGAAAGTTTTGATGCATTCAACATAAAGCAAGTTTATAGATCCAAGAACACCGTTGCAAACTCTTTAGCACAAGCTGCCAGTTCTTTGGAACCATTGGCAATGGAAGGATTGAAGAAGTTCACAGTAGAGTTGGTTTCGACCCCGGCCATCCCTGATAACATAAAAAAATTTCAAGTGTTTGATGACGACAAGCAGATTCTGGATTTTCTCACAAACTCAGGAGTGTTTGAAGCACAAATCATTGATGAGGAAGATACTGAAGAAGCTGAATATGATACAGAAGGGATTCTAAACTTGAAGACTAATGTAATTCCAAAAGGAATGGTCGAGTTAGAGAGATTGTTTGATACTAACAGACTAAGCAGAAATCAAAACACGCAAGGCAATGATTGTGAACCTGTCAATCTAGGAACAAGTGAACAAGTGAAAAATGTGTTTATTGGAAAGGTTTGCACACCTGAAGAGAAAGAAGGTATCTTAAAGGTCATGAAAGAATTTCCAGAGGTGATAGCCTGGGGATATGAAGATCTCAAGACATATGATACCTCATTGATTACACATACAATTCCATTAAAACCAGGCAGTAAGCCATTCAGACAGAGGCAGAGGCCAGTGAATCCATTGCTGGAGCTGTTGATTTATTAGGAAGTCAAGAAGCTCCTTTCAACCAGGATTATTTTCCCAGTAAGGCACTCCACGTGGGTCGCTAATCTCGTACCTGTCAGAAAGAATGGAGAGATAAGGTTATGTGTTGACTTCCGAAATTTGAACAGGGCCTCTGAGAAAGACAATTACCCCTTGCCTTCATTAGATGAAGTATTGCAGATAGTGAATGGCTCACAAATGATGTCCTTCTTGGACGGATATTCAGGATATAACCAAGTGATGGTTGAGCATGAGGATAGATTGAAGACTGTGTTCACCACGAAATGGGGAACATTTGCGTACAGAAGAATGCCTTTCGGCCTAATCAACGCGGGAGCCACTTTCCAGCGAGCAATGGACATCGCTTTTCGAGACCTTGTTGGAAAGTGCATTATTATTTACATGGATGACTTGACTGTGTTCTCAAAGAAAAGAGGAGATCATATTGAGGATTTAAGAAAGATATTTCAGAGATGTAGAAGGTTTGGTGTCTCCCTAAATGCTAAGAAATGTATATTTGGCGTCACCGAAGGCAAACTGTTAGGTCACGTCATTTCAGAGAAGGGTATATCAATTGACCCCGAACGTATTGAAGCCATCTCAAGAATTGGTTTGCCAGGCACTCAGAAAGAATTGAGGTCATTCTTCGGCAAGATTAATTTTGTCAGAAAGTTTATAACCGGGTTTGCTGAGATAGTGAGGCCACTGAATGCAATGTTGAAGAAGGATGCAAAGGTAGAATGGACCCCACAGACTAGAAAGGCTTTTGATGAAATTAAGCAAGCTATAGTGGACGCTCCAGTGCTGGTCAGTCCGGACTATACAAAGCCTTTCTATTTATATTCGTTTGCCTCAGAGCACACCTGTGCCGCAGTACTGACCCAAAGAACTGAAGAAAAGGATGAGCATCCAATTGCTTTTATGAGCTCACCGTTGAAAGAGGCGGAATTAAGATATCCAAGCATTGAGAAGCAGGCGTATGCTTTAGTGAAGGCCGTCAAGAAATTTAGACATTACATCTTGAGGAGCAAGATCCACGCGATTGTTCCAGACGCCACGGTAAAGATTTTATTGATGCAGAATGAGTTAGGTGAAAGAAGAGGAAAGTGGGTCGCCACTTTGCAAGAGTATGATATTGAAATACAGCCGATGAAGTTAGTCAGAGGACAGGCTTTGGCTCAAACTATTGCAATGGTCGGTCCAGAGTTAGTTCAACAGGCTTATGTGTTAGAGGAGGTGTCTCTCGGAGAATGGTACGATGACGCAGTATATTATTTGCTGAATCATAGATGCCCTCGCCATTTGAATCCAGTGCAGCGGAGAGCATTAAGAATGAGAAGCCAAATATTTATGCTTCAGGGATCAGTTCTCTACAGGAGAAATTATGAAGGTATCTATTTGAGATGTGTAGGAAAACAAGAAGCAAAGCAGTTAATGGAACACTTCCATGAGAAGTTTGGAACCGGACACGGAGGAAGTCTGGCCATAGCCCATCAAATCCTGAAAGCTGGATATTATTGGCCCACGCTTTTCAAAGACACGTATGAACATGTGAAGGCTTGTCACGTCTGTCAGACAGCAGCAAATAGAGGAAGGCATCCCGCTATGCCTTTGCAACCAGTGATTGAAGTGAGACCATTCGCAAAGTGGGGTTTAGATTTCATTGGTATGATCAACCCACTGTCATCAGGACAACACAGATATATCTTGACAGCGACAGACTACTGCACCAAATGGACAGAAGCTCAAGCCTTGAAGCAGTGCACGTCAGAGGTGGTTATAAGGTTTCTTGAAGAGAATATCATCACAAGATTCGGATGCCCTCATGTCCTGGTCAGCGACAATGGTTCGGCTTTCTCATCGCTGAAGTTTTCCAATTGGGCTTTTGAGTATGGAATTACATTGAGGTTTTCCTCCAATTACTATCCACAGGGGAATGGACTAGCAGAGTCCACGAACAAGAACTTATTGAATGCCATTAAGAAGTTGTTAGACAAGAATCCGAAAGACTGGCATACACAGTTCAGGTTTGCTCTTTGGGCAGACAGGATAAGAACAAAGAGCTCCTTGGGAACGTCTCCATACCACTTGGTCTACGGACAGGATCCAGTCTTTCCAGTCCAGTTAAGGATCCCTACTCTCCAGTTCATCCAAGAATACCTCGAAGGAGAGGATCAAGTTCAAACAAGGTTATCTCAATTAATGCACTTGGAAGAGAAAAGAGATGAAGCTCTTGAGAATCTAACAAAACACCAAGCTATAGTGAAGAGATGGTTCGATAAACAAGCAAAGATCAAGTCGTTCAGGATTTCTGACTTGGTTTTATATTGGGACAAGGCCCACAAGAAGAAAGGTGATCACGATAAGTTTGATAAGTTATGGTTGGGCCCGTATCAAATTTCTGAAATCCTTGGGGATAATGCATTTAGATTGCGTACATTGACAGGGGAGGATGTCCCGTTGCCCGTCAACGGACAGTTCCTCAAGCATTATTTCCAGTCCTAGGTTCTCTCCGAGAGCCTGCTTTGTAAAATAGTTAGACTAGGGTTTGCTTTCCCGTTTGTTTGCTTTCCGTTTGCTTTTCTGTTTTTCTTCCGTTTTGGTTTTGGTTTGTTGCCCTTTGGGTTTTTGGTTTGGCGTTTCCGTCCCTTGAGTTTATCCGCTCAAGTGGTTTTGGTTTGGAATGGGCAAGGATTTTAGGGTTTTCCCGTTGCGATGAGGTGATGATGTTTTAACTTTCACAACGTGGTTCCTTTCACTGGAATTTGCATAAATTTTTGAAAAGGACTAAGGTTGTTTTCCTCTTGTTATCATCCGGTTAGAGATTGAACTCGTCTCGGGAGGTTAACCCGCTATTGTGTCTTAAACACATGAGTCTAAAGACCTTAAAAATCTTACCTATCTCCATTCTAAGTCATTTTTGGTTTCTTAGGAAAGGTTTTGGCGAGGTGAAAATTCGTCTTGCTTAGTATGCTGCAATTCTCAAACCC
>VDFB02235894.1:0-14648 GCA_007258455.2 Sequoia sempervirens
TTTTGTACAAAAATTTCAAGTGCCACATAGAGCAAAGATATTCCAAATTTTTATATCATGTCATCAAATTTGGCACTTCATCAAGATTTGTATCTTCATCAACATTAACAAAAGCAAAGGTATGTACTTGAATCCCTTGCATTTAAATTTTTCTATATATATAAATATTTTAATATTTCCTCAACCATAATATATATATTAGTGTGTATTTATTTATTGCAATAAAGAATTAACCTAAGTAACAAATTAAGAATTCTAAGGATTTTGTGCTTGGGAAAAATGCATAACAATTTTTTTTGTTGGATGTCATGTTGTATAGTTTAGAAAAGCTCAAAATATGAATAGGATTTTAAGGCCATATATTATGGTAGCTTACCATGCAAAAGAAGGAAGGAAATCTATTATCAATTTTAATCTACAATTTAATACCATATGAAAAACCACATGTAGTATTATCTAAAATTAATTCTTGACATATTAATTTTATAAAATACACTCACCATTCAATAAACTTCTCCTAAGAAAGAAACCCTAAGTGAACATTAATTGAACCCTAATTGTAGATTCATAACTCTAATCATAACCCTAATTGAACCCTAATTGTAGATTCATAACTCTAATCATAACCCTAAGCGAACACTAATCCTAATCAAACCCTAACCCTAGCCTTAAAGTTATCATATAATCTAATTATCTCTCTTATCTAAATTTGGGTTGAATTATTTTTCCTTTATTTTTAATTGCAAATATTTTTTGTTTATTACATCTTATTTTATGAATATATGCAAATATAATTTTACTTCTACATTCATTCTATGCCCATTTTTTCATGATATTTTAACATTCATTTTCTAGAAAATTAGATCAATCTCAGACATATAAATATGAAACCTCAACATTTTAAAATTGAATTCTACCCAAAACATAGACACACAATTGAACAAATTCTCAAAAGAAGAATTACAACATCATTAACATTTCATTCGAAATTCACTCAAATCCACATAAGGAGAGAAAATATATTAGAATTATACATTTATTCATGCTTTTAAGTCATATCTGCATACAATTTAAGATAATTGGCATATATTCATCTAAAACTCAAGACAGTCTATCTATTCTATTCCATCCGCTTGGGGTTTTAATAGCCAATGGCACCACAGATATCACTTCCTCATCAGAGGACAGATATATTTATACCCATATATTCAACTCAAAAAAATCTTTCCACCCATATATTCAACTCAAAACCTAGCTAGAGCTTTCATCAGTTCTCTCCCTAAAAATGAGCCTTGAATTCCCTTTTATATGACAAGAGAGCAACAAGCTTTGGGCTCAAATGTAATTTCACCAAAAATTTACATTTGAAAAAAATCTCCATTGCATTTGACTTTCATTACAAAACTTCCCACATGTTGAATCTGCAAAACATATATAGTGCATGAACTGGGGTAGCGTAAAAGAATAGGGAACAAAAATTATCATCAAAATCCCCTTGTTTACCTACCACCCTACCCTTACCAACACTCAGACCCTGGTATACACGCCCGCTTCTAGTTGTTTCCCAATACGATAGACCCTCAGCCTCCTCTTCTTTCTTGTCCTTGCCCAATACGGTTCTAGTCCATCTGCTTGGGGTTTTAATAGTTGATGAGCCCACACATATCATTTCCTCATCAGAGGGCAGACTATGATTGAAGCGACTTAAATACCAACAATAGTCCGAGTCAGTCTCGGTTACATCATCAGAAGTGTTGCTCGTAAGGTCAATGGACGAGTGTTGGCTGCATCCAGAGCACACCGACTGCTTGCCTTTGTCATCTACCAGTTGAGAAGCAATGTCCTGGAATTGCAACCTTCTACTACAACCAAAGTAGTAGAAGGTTGCAATTCTAGGACGTTGCTGCTCAACCAAAGCACCTTCCTAAATACCAAGACCGAGCTTTTGTGAGCTCAAACGAACAGACCTCCTTACTGAATTACTCATTTTCTCTTCTCATACAAGCACTCAAACTTGATTAGACTCAGCCCACAAAGCACTCTAACTGCTACAAGAATGACACTATTAGCAATTAATTCCTCTTGTATTTATTGTGCGAGGTAATGGAAACCTTCATCAATGCTTAGTAAATATGCATGTGCAAGCATGGCAATTTGGCGGTGTATGTACTGTCACTGTTTAACTAGAGCTACATGAGAATCCAAAGATAACCCTTCATGATTGCCAACAACAACATCTTCACACAGATTGAGATTGATGTGACTACACAAGCAATGAATAATTCATTAATGCTTCACCAACCTTACTTTTCCTCCTGCGAGCTAACAGGGAACAACATATATTTACATTAGCTTTTGATCTTGGTTGTCGATCTAAAACCACGGGTTATGAGCTCAATAGTGGAGATTGGGCCCCACATTCCATACAAGACACACATCTACCTTTATCTGACCTCGCACCAAATAACAGGGTGACACCTTAGGTCTGCGAGTTGGCAGGGTACGATCGAGATCTTCACCCATATCTTCGAATCTGGAAAACCTACACATTACACAGTTAGTATTTAATGAAAGGCTTTGGCTAAGCCATCGACGACATGACCACTGGAGTTAATGGCTTAGGCTTACATCATCAGATTAAAATTAAAACCCAACTTTGATTTTAATACTTTATTTCCTCTGTAGGGTTTTATTTCCTAAGTCTCAGTTGGCCCCGTTAAATTCTTATCCCAACCCTAACAAAGAACAAATGATTAAGCTAAGGATTGTATTGGTTGTTATAACTATAGTTCTAGAGAATTATTAATTACCAATTCTTATTTGTGCATTTGTATATGAATCCAATTGAATGCCTTTTCATATCATTATGGAAAATTTTATTATTGCAACCCTAACTCTAACACTAATTAAACCTTGACCCTAACCTGATTGAACTCGTATTATAACCCTAACTCTAACACTAATTGAACTATAATCATAACCCTAGGTCTTGTTCAAACCTAACCCTAATTGTATCAAAACCCTAGAGAACTCTAATTGAACCCTAACACTAAAATAGACAATAACCCTTACCTTAATTGAACCCTAACTCCAATCGTAGCCCTAATTTAAGACTAACCTTAACCCTGGCCTTAATTAAACCCTTATTGAATTATAACCCTAATTGATCCCTAACCCAAATTGAATACTAATTGAACCTTAACCCTAAGTGAATAGCAACCTTAATTAAACTCCAAGCATAATCCTATTTGAATTTTGACCCTAATCATAACCATAATTCAACCCTAACCTTAATTGAACCCTAACCCTAAACATGAGTTCAATTAAGTTTAAGGTTCAAATAGGGTTAGACTTTAATTAAAATTAGGTATAGGATTCAATTAGGATTAGGGTTGGGGTTGGGGTAAAGATTAAGGTTCTATGATAGAGCTTGGGGTTAGTGTTAGGTTCAATTGGGGCAAGGGTTAGTATTAGGGTTAGGGTTATGGTTCAATTAGGGTTTCATTAATGTTAGTTTTAGAATCATAGTTATGTTTAGGGTTGGATATAAAATTAGAGTTAGGTTTGAAGTTAATTAGTGTTAGTTTTAGGGTTGGGGTTATGGTTAGACTTATAACTAATGTTAGTATTGGGATTAGATTCTATCATTTTAATAAAAAAAATCTTCTATAAATTCCTTCAATTTTTTTTTGAAATTATATAATTTAAAATATTTTCAAATTTACCTATGTTGATATATGAGAGATATAGCAAATCTAAACTCTATAAAATTTATAGTTAACTTGACATTGTGTATAAAAAGGTTTAAGTTATGAATGTTATAATATAAAAAATAAATGTGTTTTCAATGTTTATTTGTCAATTTAAAAGATGTGCCACTAATGTTGCAATCACTAATGATTAATTTTTTCTTGATGGTTAAAACAGATTGGTAAGTAAATTTATCTATAATAAGTAAATTTATCATTGATTTTTTCTTGATAAGTAAATCAATATTTCATAAATTTATCTATAACTCTTATTTAATTTTTCTTAATTATATTAAATTATATTTTATTAAATTGTTAAAAGATTTAAGTTGCTTATAAATAATTTTATGTGTTTTTTATAATTAACTTGATATTGTGTATAAAAGGTTTAAGTTATGAATATTATAATATAAAAAAATAGATTTGTTTTCAATGTTTATTTGTTAGTTTGATGTGAGAATAATGTTGCATAGTAATGATTAATTTTTTCTTGATTGGTTATGTGATATTGTGAAATTATTCTATGTTAATTTAATGCTATGAAAGCTATATAATATAAAGAAAAATATTTCTAATATATTTTTAATGCATCTTTATATTTTATAAACAAACATCTAAAATAAAAATGTGATTGTAAAAGAAATACAACTTAATGAGCGAACATACATTTAAAGTTAAAAGTGAAATTATAAAACAAATTATAAATTTATTTTATTTTTCTTCTATAAATATAATTTTTTTATTTGTCGTCTGCCTAGTAATGCCCACTTTTCCTTTTAATAAATGTTTTATTTTGCAAGGGTTGATTTAGTGCGACCGTTGATCTATTTCCTGCAGATATCAATGGTGCCTACCATCCCATGATCGAGAATTCAAGGATCGCGAAATCACGGGTGGGCACCACGTGTCCTATCCGGAGGATCAAATTTGAGCTATCGCTGACCAACTACCATTTGATCTGAGTCATTCCTTGCCATCCCACGATGGTGCTTGGGTTGATTGCAAAATCACAGGCAGGCACCACGTGTCTCATCCGATGAAGCCTAAAGAGTAAAGGAAACACTAGTCAGCTTTAAATGTATTAAGGGATGGATTACTAAAGTCTTCTTGAGACGCACATGTTCTAAATTGATGGATATGTTATAATCTAACTAGAAAAGCTCCTCGAAGGTTAACGACATGGCTAGCGACTGTGTTAAAGGAACGAGATCAGTGGCACTCGCTATCCCGCAATCATGGATTACAAGGATCATGATATCATGGGCGGGTGCCACATGTCCTTCCTAAAGGATGAAATCTGCGTTACCATTGATGAGCTATCTCTTCAAGATTGATGGTGCCTGCCATCCCACGATTAGGAATTTTGGGATCGCGATGTCGCAGGTGCCTACCACGTGTCTCGTCCAATGAAGCCTAAGGAGTGAAGAAAGCGTTCGCTAGTTTTAAATGTATTACGGGGTGGATTACTAATGCGAATCTTGTAAGATGCACGTGCTTTATTTCAACACAGATGTTATGATTTTAAGGGAAAAGTTGCTCGACAGTTAAAGGAAAGGATGCCGACCATTTTTAAAGGAGTAGAATTTATGGTAAAAAGATCGATGATGCCGCCATCTCGCGATGATAAATCAAAGGATTGCGATATTGCAGGCAACTGCCATTGTGGCATTCCTTCGTAGCGTATGACATAGTGGGCCCTTTTATTACCGTGATGGAAATTATGGTAGCTTGTTTTGAAGATGACCATCGATGATTTGATAAAACTGAAGGATCAACGACTCAAATTTAAATATGTATAAAATTATGGTTGGAGCCATTGATGTAGCCCACGAGTGAGCTTTAATGGCAGATGAGAAAACCACTGGCAGAATTTGATCAACATAAAATTAATTTACTCATCTCATTTGTATGACAAAGCATCCAAGTATTTCGTGAAAACAGTTTCAGAGGCAAAGGTGAAATTGCAAGCAGCTGCTACAAGAAATTAGAGTTTGTGCCAAAAAAACCGTGAGTTAATTTTCTCTATTTCCTAGTCATTCTACACCTAAATTTGGGAAAGGGGGGGTCTGCTATACTTGTCATTGAGTTCATTAAAATATTTTGGTAGGGCTATTGTTTAATCATAAATTATGAGGAATTGCGGTATTTTTACTCTGTAATTTCCTATCTCTACTTAGTAATAGCCACTTGAAGTGTAACATTGTAGTGAGGCCCTAGTTTGTCTAAAATGGTGCCAACCAAGTAGCACTCTAGCCACATTGAGTATTTGAAAAGAAACTTGTACGATGATTTCCTAGATCAATTTCCATTATTAACAAATGAGAGAAGGAAAGGTTTGGTGTTGATGCGAGGGAAAATCCTAGGGGAGGGGTTGGTGTGTACTACTTCCAACATTGCTGATGCTAGGGTTCCACTCACAGGCTTAGAAATGTTCAAATTATAGTATGGATAGAGGAATTTGCCTCATCCTTTTTCAAATGGATGGATGTACGACATGGGAAAGCTAGTTGTTCCAAATGTGTTCCCTGATGTGGACTTACTTAGAGCAGTGGCCAAAAGATATGACCCTATCACACGAGTAATCAGAGATAATGATGGAGGGGTTCTATTAGAAATTAACAGAGATGTTATCCAATAGATGATTTGAGTGAGCCAAATGATGACTTGGTTCCTATTAATCTTGAAGAAATGAAGCAAGAGTATACAAAATTCCAATCTCTTTTTAGGGTTAAGTTGCTTCCACCTCATCTGGTTAAGGCAAGGGGTTCACAATTTCACATCAGCCCTAGTGACTAGGAACCCTTTAGATTGAATTGTTTTGGAAAGAATTTCCTGGCTACTTTCTATTCTCTATGTCAGATTTTGGGTTTCAGCCTTGGTGTAGTAATGCCGATTGTATACATGTTCATGGGGGTGCAAATACAACACCCAAACTTCTCTGTAACATATGACTTTGCTTCTTTTTTGGTGGAGAGGATAGATGAATGACTGTCGAAGCTACAAAATGGTGATACTGGTACTTAATTCTTTTGGTATTCCATGTTGATTTATATGTTCTTGTTTAGGAATGCTAATTTCTTTCCTAAGAAGATGAACTTAAGACAATCAGTTAATGGAGAAAGATTGTCAGTACAGATATGGGCTACAGATTTGTCCTATAATAAGGAAAGCACCAGTTATGTGCAATTTGATAATTGTTTTGCTGCAAGATTGAGGGCTAGATTGATGGTAAATGTACCTAGGATCCCTCAAGAACTACATGATTTCCTTAGGCCGAAGGAGAGGAAACTAGAATTGAGGGTTTTACATAACTGGGGTGAAATTATCCCATATCCAGTCACCACTGTTCTGAGAATATATGGATTTCAAGGAACCCCTCACATACTGCCATACAATGTGCCACCAAGACTAGGTTTTGCAGAAGTTATGTGGCAGATGGGGTGTATTCATGAAGATAACCTAACTGAAAAGGGGAAGGGAACATTATTCCCTAATTATACAATAGTGTCTGACTTTACATTTTCAAAGGGAGGCTAGACACATTTTGACAAATTCTTTGTTGAATACCATTTGAGATTTGGTCCAAGGCAACAACATGATCCTGAGGGTTTCTTTCCTCTTTTCAGAAAAAGAATAAAAGGTGGAAAATTTGCACGAGTTCAATTTCCCTGAGGACCTGATCAGGAATGAATTTGATTTAAATAGATAGGAATTGAACAAGGAAAAGTGGATAGCTTATAGTAAGCTACTAGATATTGTGCATGAAATGGATCTAACGTATGATCTATTGATGGAATTCACTCCATACCACAAGACAATTGATTTTTAATGAAGAATTTCAAGGAGATAATGGACACCTTGACAACCAAAAAGATAAATTTAAGGCTAAGTCTGGATATGCAAGGACAAAGTGATATGCCAATTGAAACAAGCATAGTATGTTAGCCTACAGAAAGGCGACCCATCTATAAGAGGAAAAGGGATACTAACAGTCATGAGGAAGAAGTAGATAGAAAAGGGAAGAAAATAATGAAGGTGCCTTCACGACTAGGCCCAAAATTCAAAGTACCTAGGGCTGTCAAAATCATTGAATTAAAATCTTCACCAGAGCACAGTCCCCCATCACCACCACCTGATCCAAGTGCTAAGAGGAAAATAAATGATCACCTACTTGAGGATCTCACAAATGAAATTATTGTTATTGATCAAGACATGCAGGTTGGTATGCCATCCCCTCCTAGGTCAGCTGAATTAGTTCTATCCGATTTGGATATGAAGGGTAAGAGTGTGCAGGATGCAAGAATGAAGGCTTGCAAGGAGTTCTTAGATGACAATGCATTTGTAAAGACTCTTCTATTCTTGCAATTGGCATGGAGGATAAAATTTGAGGGATATCAAAATAACTACAAGGAGAGAAGAGAACTAAGGCCTGACAGGTCAGATCAGGAGAATGATGAAGTGAAAGTTGAACTAATGGAAGAGTTCAAAAATATTACTCCTGAAGAAGGAAGACAACTAGTGAATCAAGCTGGTGTTTTGATTTTTCTTGACTGGGACATCGTAGATGCGGTTTCTTTTAGTGCCATTATGAATTCCAAGAATCTTTTTTAGGATTCTGAAGAAGTTAAGGTAGTATTCCAAAACTCTGCCTTCAGTGAAGAATATGAGACCTTAGCAATTTGGCCATTAGCTCCACAAGGAAGAAAGCCAGACATTGCTGATATTAATCCAAATTTCAAAGGAGGATTAATAATAAAGAGGGCTTTAGAGACTACAACAACCAAATCCACTAGTTTAACTATGAATGTGGCCAAGTTGTCCCAAAAGATTGCTGAAAGGGAGGCGGCTGAAAGAAAGATCCTAATGGAGAAGTATAACATTTTAATTGAAGAATATAGTAAAATGAGACAGAGAAATGTTGAGCTACAAACTAAAGTAGAAAGATTCAAGTATAGACATACTAGGGAAACATCCAATGCTCCAGAAACTAGCACATCACCTCCCATAGCAGGGTCAATGCCTCATACTTCTCCAAATGTTTCTACACCAAGGTCTCCCATTCAAAATCCTGCTCTTACCCCTCCTCTAGAACAAGTTGATGAACAAACAAAGTGCTCTGTTGATCCAACAAAGATGTAGCTCATGCAGGAAATTGATCAATTACAAACATCATTAATGGTAAAAGAGGAGGGTTTTTCTTTCAAAAGAAAAAGAAATTGTTACAATTGTTTTAGAGCATTTAAATGAAAAGGTGGATAATAAACTGCCCTCTATACATTCTTTTTATTCTTTGCTATTTGAAGCAATAAATAGTATTGATAGGGATCAGGGGATAGTGATTCCAATAATTCAAAATTGGATCCCTAGGGAAAATAATCTAGATGTTATGAATAAAGCCTCAAAGTTTGATGTAAATAATAGGCCCCAATCATTGAAGCCTACTTATATATTAGTTAAATCATTGCAAGGTTTTCAGAGCTTACCAGATGATCTAAGTAAGAAGATTAGGGAATTGGTAAAGAACTTCAATGATTGGGGTAAGAAACTATTACCTGATATAACTAATGAGCAGGGGGAAATCAGAACACTCCAACAATGGTAGGATCAAGCAAGTAAATTCATCAATAATCAAATTAAAATAATTTGTGATGTCTCAGATTATGATTTGTTGGTAAATTTTATGGATAAGATTATTGGTACTGGCTCATTTTTGGAATCTTTTGAAAGAGATGCTGATTAGGTAGCAGTAAAGTATTTTCCTAATAGTACAAAGGTAAAAGAGGTGATTGATTTTGATTGGCCAACCGACGAAGAATACCAGAGGTGGGTGGCTAAGTATTTGAATGATGATGAGTAAAAAGAGTGGGCTACCGACAGGTGGAAAATCAGATGCTGTGGTTACAGCATTTCTAGTTTTGTATGGATGACTTTCTTGGCATGGGTTTCACGTGGTTTTTTGTTATTGCATCAACCTTCCTCCACCGGCATGATGAACAAGAATATGCTCCAGGATGATTACTGTTGTAATGATTTTTAAACAAGAATATTTTTCAAGGTGGTGGCTATTATAACAAATTTTTGAATATCACCAAGTGCTCCAATTGACTGGTGATAGGTGTACTTTCTGGCCAGGTGCTTGTTTGCTCCTTCATTTTCTATAAGAAGGATTTCAAGGCTAGAAGTACGGGTTAGCAAGTTAGATAGCTTTTTTCAAGTCTAGGTGAAGTTACAGAGTGAATTGTAAAGTCTGATGGTTTTAGAGAAATGCAATTTAGGTTTTGAGTCATTATGTAACAAGTTTTGAGTTCATAGAGATTTAATGTTGTATAATAGTACTAGCATTTGAGTTGAAATGAAAATTCAAGCTCATGTCTCTCCATTGTACATGCATATCTAAACTTTGAATGAAATAACTAAGGGTTGTTTTATCCATCTCATTGTTGTGTTGTGTATGATTCTATTTTAGCTTTAATTCAAGGAAATAATCAAAATGCTTGAATGGGATTATAGGCAGATATGTGTTGTTTAAGGATTTGATAAGTAGTCCTAGGTTAGAATGCACACTGATGACATTGTAATGCAATATTGTCAGGGACCTTATATGTGATGTATTAAATTTGTTATAAACATCTAGATGCTTATGAATTTGACTCCTACAATGGATATATGGCACTGATCTAAGTTGTAATTATTCATGTAGTTCAGTATTTTTTTGTCTTTGCCTAGAGCTTGCTACAAATTGTAAATCATTGACTATCTTATACAATGGATTATGTTTAGTTATCTCACACTCTAGATAGTTGATATTGTCGATGAACAACCAATTCTAGTTGATATTATCTTATTGTGTTGAGCTATTAAGTGAGATCATCTGCTATTGTTAAAGTTGTTTATAATAATGGTGCAGAGGTTGTAAACACATTAAGGGATCAGCCTCCTGGTCTTATAGATCCCGAAGTGTACGAGGCTTTTAAAGTCCTCGTCAGTTGGTCTAGGTCCTTTGAGCTGCCTTCAATTGGAATTGGCAATTCCATAGGTATATTAGAATACAAACCTGGTTACATTGTAAAAAGAACCAACATACACGTCAACCACTGAACAACCACCTCTACAACTGACTTTTTAATCTCTTATGATCACATGAAACATAAAACACACTAATTTCAAGGTTGTTAACATCACTATCGAAATGTTTTAATTTTTTGACCTTTCAAACATTAAAAAATACATCATTAAATTAATCATGTAACGGCATAAAAATTAAAAACATCATGAATTAATTATGTAACCACATAAGTCAAATATAATTCTATCAAGAAATTAATATCAAATAGATAATATAATCATAACTTATACATTTCAATGTCATTGTCTTCTTCTTCATCAACTCTTAGTCACGTATCATCCCATCAGTTCAACATTAGCAGGATTGGTCATATCATGCATCGCCGTCATTGATATCAGTTTTGATAATGTCATCATCCTCACCGGATGTCATCTTCATCGAACATTAACTCCTACATCATCATCATCTAGTTCCTCCTCTTTGACATCTTCGTCAGGTACATCATCAACTAACTGTTGATCCTCATCATCATCTACATCATCTTCTAGTTCTTCGGTATCTTCTTCTTCAACCACATTATACTTTATTGGCCTTCCTCTTGGATCATGTCTAACAAAAAATGACCAACCCAGTTTACCTAGAACCTCTGTGTAAAATACCTGCTCACATTGGCTTGGAAGAACATAGGGCTCATTTCCAGCTCGCTCGATCAACCTTGTATTAACCATGGTAAATCCATTATCATGTTCAATAACAATTCTCTCAGGATCATTTTCATTCAATTGTAGCCTATACCATAGGATGACAAACAAAATTAGTTTGAAGGACTTAAAGTCACACTCAAGTATATCATCCAAAATCCCATAGTATCAATTTTCTAAGACTTCTGGATGTATGTCACTTCTACATGAAACATTAGTCACTTGAAAGACTGCAGTTATATCATAATCACAAGTTTTCTTCATGTCATCCAACATTTTGATTCAAAATTTACAACCATTGCACCACCCTTGTGGTGTTTCACCTGCAATATGTCAAACATGTAAAAATTATTGCAATATCGTTAGTTGATAAACATAATTATTCTTGGCTGAATGTATGCAAAGAAAATAATCTCAAAATATATATACATCAATATACTTGAAAATAATTAAATATTATGGGTGATTAATATATTTATACGTACCTGTTTATCTCTTAAACCATATGCTAAATCAATTTCCCTTTGTGTAACATTGGAATCTCCATTACGATGAGCTTCTTTAACCAATGAAGCCACACCTTCCCATGTTAATGCATGACTAGATTGTTGACATCGTTCAATCCATACCATCATCCAATCAAGATTGTTGGTGACATACAAATATAGTGCATCCCACTCTCGACCAACTATATCAAAAAAAATTGAAATTCACAAATGACATATAATTAGTTAAATACCACAGTATATGACCTTAATTTATAATTAATGTATATTGAAGATTAAAAGTTAAATAAGTATAATATACATAAAAACCATATGTAAGATGTATTCCAATTAATCTCCATGACCATCTTATAATTACCTCTCCACTTTCCTATCAATCTACCTTCCCCAGCAATTGCTCGCCAGATTTGTTAATGGAGTTGGGATTCCAAATGCGATCTACATGGATATTTGTTGCAAACTTATGAAGATATTCACTAATATATACCATGGTCTGGTATACCATATATCCCTCCACCATAGAACCCTTAGGATGTGCTCTTTGTCTAACCAAAGCCTTCAAAAATTTCAAGTGCCTCCCAACCATCCACATTGACCTTGTGTGTACAAATCCACACAATTCAATCTCATCAACTTGGTGTATGAGAGTGAGTGTTCTTGTGCGATGAAAAATGTTGAAGGTAGACACTTTTGCATTTCACACATTAGACAAGGAATTTTCTTCCAATAATTTATATCTTCTTTATGGATTTCTTTAGATGATAGCCATCTACAAGAGTGATTCAAGGTGCAAATATATTAACGATATTTAACAAAAATATATAGTATATTACATAACAAGTAAATCAAATGGCAATTATAAGATGTATACAGTGAATTGAATAAATCTCGCTACTTACATCATGTATTTTCCAAGATCATATATAACTTTCTTGACATTGTTGTCAAAGTTGTCTAGGAGAGATAGAGGTAGAACATACTGCAACAATTATAAAATTATCTTTTCATTATTTTTCCAAAAGTAGTAAACATAATACATTGAAAAGTACATGCATTATACAAGTGTATATAATATACTAGAATAATTATCTTAATGAAGGTATGCAAATTATGCGTTTTCATCCCTGACCCAAATTCACCTTTCTTTGTTATTATATTGTTTATGTTCGCAGAAAATCCTGTGGGAAATCAATTTTTTTGTATGACTTCTTTTATAGCATTGTTTTGCTGCTCTATTAATAACCAAGGAAGGGCAATTATATTAATTTGGTCTCCATCACTATTCAATTGAATGACATTTTTCATTGCATGATTGGCTTCCTAAATGTCACTACAAATTTTGACAATTTTTTCTTTGTCATGCTTTCCATTTAATATTTTATATAACATTTATGTTATATTCTTTTCGATATGCATTGTATCAAACAAATGCAAAATTTGTAGCTGATCATAGTAGGGCAAGCTACTAAATTGTTTGGGATAACCTTTCAGTCCCTGTGGAAGCCGGCCATTAATGTCTTGATGACCTTCATGAAGCATATATGTTAAACAAATTAACAACAACAATCATTGTCAATTACAACATGAGTAAACACAACACAATATAAAAATATAAATTCAAAACATATCATATATGATAGATAAACAATTTGATCTGATGTATAACCTTGAAAATTTCTATTATATTCCAACTTCCATAGGTGAGGTGACATTCTTCATGGTTTTGATGTAGTCTCCTCTTTCCCATTGAAAAGATTCTTTTCAGTAGTTCGATACTTATGATTTCTATGGAGGAAGTGCCTATACTCATCAAACACCTGCTTTCCTAAACTTGTTGAACAACGAGATTTCATCTTTGGACCACAAATTAGACATGCAAATTTTCCCTTTGTTTGAAGACCTGCAAGATGATATATAATTGGATTAAATATGTCAATCTTTATAATTATATATAATGAATAGATTATTTTAAAAAAAATCATGATATCTACTTCATCAAATTAAATATTGTTAAAGTGTAGTCAAATGTTATAACATACCATAAAAATGTGTTAGCCCTAGGGCATCGTGAATTGTCCATACAAGCATTGAATGGAATTGAAATTGTCTTTGTCCTATTGGTCTGAAGACATCATACATAGTGACGCCATTCCATAACTTTACTAACTTGTCGATAAGAGGCTCGATATATACATTCATATCTTTAACTTGGTACTTACCTAGTTGAATGAACATAAACATTACGTAATTATTATAACCATTTTACTACAATATATATAAATTAATGTACATGACTATTGAATGAAAAAAATATAAGTCATTATGCAACAAATAAGATAAATGAGATGCTACTACGTTAAAGAAAATTTGATGTAAAAATGCAGGAACAATCATTAGGAACATTGTAACCCTCTTTATTGACATCCATGGAGAGATGTTATTGTTGATACAAAAAATAGGCCACGAGTAAATAGATCTTAACTCTCCAAATGGATTGACACCATTCGCTCCCAATGAAAGCTTGAGATTACGAGGTTCTTCTTTAAAGTGTGGCCATTTTCCTCCATGTCCCTAAATGTAGGCCATCTGTGAGGCGATGAAGAAGGTCATCTCCACTTCTATTCGT
>VDFB02235897.1:0-21708 GCA_007258455.2 Sequoia sempervirens
AATCTGAAAGATGAATGAGGAGCCTGTCAATTGAGCTTCTACCAAAGCATGTATAAAGGTTTCCTTAAGTTTTTCTCAAACCATGTTGAATCCCTTGTCATCAAAATAGAGAAGAGGTGTTGTAGGAGATGTGGTTGGTGGAAGATAAGTATGCAGATCTAAAACTATGTCATCAGCTGTTTTGAGGAAGAATTAAGACCATGTAACATGCCTGTGGAAATGTATGGCAAAATGATCATGCTCAGTTCATGAGGTGATAACGGTGTAAGTTCCCCAATGCAAGTGCCAGTAGTAGAGGTCTGTCAAAGGTATCCAGTCCACATGAAATGTTCAGTGACAACAGTAGAATCTTATGGTAATAAATTTAGTGATGCACACATTTTGAAACCCTCAATGCAATACAAAGGTTTATACAGGGAAGTCGAAGAGACCTTGACTCAATGGCCTACAGTCAAAGCATAAATGGGTCAAGAATTTGGAAGTATGTATTGTGCAGTTTAGAAGAACCACTGCTTATTATGTCAAAACCCTAGGAATATATATAAAGGTCTTTATGAACTGTTAGAACATGTGAGAATTCTTGAGGGAGTCTTAACAGGTCTATATATTCATGGGAGCCTCTAAGCACTGTTAAGGGTTTCCACAGAAGATAGAAGGAGGTATGAGGCTTTATAAAAGTTTGTAAACACTAAAACTTTTGTATGCTCTAAGTGAATACAATGGCCTTAAGTCACGATGACTGTAAAAGCAGGTGTCAATGAAGAAAGTAGAGACCTCATGAAGGATGGTTAGATGTTTGTGTTGGTTTAGAAATTCTAAGACAATACAGTCCATGGAAGAAGCTGCCAAGGCTTATGATAGAGCTTATATGAGGTTCCAAAGTCAAGATGGTCAAGCAAATTCCCCAGTGTACCAGTTTTAGAAGTTGAGAAACTGTTTCAAGATTCTCTCACTCCTGATGAAGTTCTCCTTTTAATCAAGAATTACTACAGAATTATAAAAGAAACAACAAGATGACATGTGCAAGACTACTGTATGATAGTTTTCTGTTGGTAGGCAGATGACAGTGAAGAGAGAACAGTGCCAAACACCTGTGTAAGACCCTATACACCTTTAGGAGCAGTGTCAAGTTGTGTTGTGAGCACAGTGCAGTGAAGAAGAAAATGGTGACTACAAGGTCTGAGACATAGCAAACGTATTTGATTTACTATGTCATAGAGCTAACTTCAGTGACAGTATCAAAGGCAGTAAACAATAGAAATGAGGCAATTAGATAGCACTCTTAGTAGGTAGTAAGTACAGTAGTGTCATGTGTTAAATATTAGTGGAAAGTCATGGAGAATGTATGATAACCATGTTCCATATATGGCAATGATTATGTGTCTCTAGGTGGTGAGGATAGAGTATCTATGCATGACAGTGTTGTAAAAGTGGGACAGGTTAAATGCATGACAGTGCTTTTAAGGTATAGAGCAGTGGAAAGACAACATAAACTGAGCCTTTGCATGCAGAGTTCGATCACCACAATAAGTGAAGCCCAAGGACACTAAACAGGAAGGAGCTGATCACTGGTGAATGTGATTGATAGGGATTTCCAAGATAAATGAATATTGCAATAACAAACCTTGTTCACTGGTAGGAGACAGAACATCAAAAGGAAGATACAGACAGTATATTGAATGTCTTTCAGTCAAGTAGGGATAAGGAGAAAGTGTCATTAACACTAGGCATATCTTCAGGATACTTTTGGGGCATGTCGAGGCTATTCACTACGTGCTCAACAAGGAAGAGACTTGAATGTAGAAGTAAGATGGTTTCCTAAGCCTTAAAGAAGACTTTAAAAGGACAGTTTCCCTTCCATAACGTAGAACACCTTACTCCTAGACCCAACAAAGTAGTTGAAACAGTTGCAATCCTATATGCATGCTAATGGCAGTTTAAGACACTAAGGAGCAGTTATGACTTAAGGACACCTGTGGCAGTAGTTTTGGCACTTTGCAAGCATCTATGAGAGTGGAAGCTGCTGATTTGAGTCCTTTTAGAAGCATTGCAAAGGACAAAGAAGTTGGAAAGGTCAAGGACTCACCCCCTCATGCCTTGCTAGAGCATTTCAAGGAGTCAAACTAGGAGACGAATTTCCCAACTGCCCAAGGAAAGTTGACCAGGCAGTTAAGGCAAGCATTCACATTTATTTCAAGACAATGTGCCCTATATTCTCTTATATTGTTGGATATACCAAGATGGACGCCTTGTAAAGGATTTGTATGTATTATATATTATTCTAAGTTCTCATGCAATGGACATACCTGAGATTTTCAAGAGAAACTATCTGTAAAAAGAAACTGGTTTCAATTGATTTACCTTTTTGATTAATAAAAGAGCCATTTTTACCTTCTCATAACTGTGTATTGTGTATTATTATGAAATCATCGATCTTGTCTTGTGATAAAACTGATCATCCTTGATTTGTAGTCTCATTTCTGTACCTTTATGCAGTGGTACATCCATTTTGCAGGTCATAGTTTGTGTTTTGTCAAGTTTATGGAAGTTTCAGCTGTGAAAAATCATCATTTGAGTTCTTAGAATTCATTTGACATTCCTTCTGAATGATGTGGCAAACTTTAGTCCTTTATGTGAAATACTTTGCAAAAAAATGTCAAGTCTTGAGTTGTATATGATGTGTTGGCTTCATTAATCTCAAGCATACATGCCATCAAATATTCTGGTGTATCACCTCATTTTCAAGTTTTAGGTTCAGTTTTATGCTAAGTTTCTGTTCCTTTTCCTTGTAACAGCAGTAGAACAAGTTAGTTTTATGTGCTACATTAGGGTAACCGGCCCTCTTTGGAGATTCACTCCAAGTTTAGGTCACCCACAGCCTAGGAGTTTCCATTTTGTCAGTTGGAAGGAGAATCACCACACCACTCTCCAAAGGATGCATTCCATCTTGACAATAGGACTACCCAAAATCCTTGTTCTTCTAATAAGAAAACATTGCACTATTGTTATTGAAATCCTAATAATAATCCTTATCATAATTGTGAGGGCTTGTTCACAGATTTCCATCCCATACAATTTCATTTGTAGGGACCACTTTAACTAATGCTCTATTAGTGAGGGATACTATTGCAATTGCAATGTACTCTTTAGCTTGAAAGATCCTTCGTTCCTATCTCCTCTTGCAAGGCTATCAATCCTCCTCTTCATCACTCAACTACCACTTTTTCAATCTTTCAGTGCACTCTTCTAGCTTGAATGCTTCTCTCCTACCCACTCTTGTAGTGTAACCACCCTTCCTCCTTGTCTCCATCTTCCTCCTATGTTGGTCTGGTGTGTTCCTCCAACTAGAACACTATTTTGAATTTTCTCTATTGTACTCCTTTGGCTTGAACACCTTAGCTTTTGCTCTTTAGCTCAAATGCTAGCACCTTTGGAATGCTTTTACCGCTTGAACACCTATTGTCTGTAGGACTACTGCTATCTACCAATTAATTGAAGTTGGACTACTACTTTAGCACACCTACCAATGCTAAGATGTCACTTGGGGAGATTTGAACCTTGATCTCCAACATGAGAATCAAATGGCCCTGCCACTTGACCACAACCCCTATGACAACCTTGACGATAATGTTGTTTTCTTGCTACAAAATGGATTTTTAGTTTTTGCCCTTTGCAAAATTAAAGTGTTACCCCAAGTTTCCGGGACAGGGACGGCAGGGGACAGCAAGATGAGTCCCCAAGTTTCCAATTTTTCAGGCTAAATTTGGGGACGGTGGGGGGACAGCTATATAAAATATAGAAAAATTTAAAATATATAGGGAAACTTTAAATATTCATATGAAAACATGGGTAAAGCATGCATATATACATTATAGAAACTTGGCATATAAAATTTGTGTTAAGAATTCATTGTCAATACTCAATATGCATTCAGAATTCAGAATTCATTATGTGATATTAAACATAGTACACTGCTGCCGTCCCCTGGCTGTCCCCTGTCCTTGGGACGTTTCCAGGACGGGGTCGAGGGGATTTAGACCAGGGGACGCGTCCCCGGGTAACACTATGAAAATTTTGTTTTCTCTTGCATGTGGAATTGGTTCTCCTCTAGTTAGGGCACATAATAAAAAACCATTCAATAAATTCTGTTAAAAAATCTGAATTTTTTTTTTTTCCAGCAAGCGATTCTTGAACTTTGAAAACTTATGATCTGCTATCCAAGGATGCACCAAAATATTGTGTAGGGATTTTGACTTTAAACAACAATTCATGTACTTGGACATGTCACATGCAATCTCCTTTTAATGAAATCTTTGTCTATCATTTAAGGAGACACAATTATTAACATTCTATTAAAATAATGTTTATTATTTATTTATTAATGTTCAATATTGTAAAATACTGTAAGATAGAGATAAGATCGTCTCCGATCTTATCTGGAGTTTCTTTTTAGAAACTTTCCAGTTTTGTAAATCTTGTAAAGTTATTTATTGAGCGTCTTGCTCATTGTTAATACATCAATTAATTTACCAATTACTTGCGTAATATGGTGTCCCGAGCTCGGAAAACAATTTTTGAAAAATTAATAATTTACATTTGAAATTATTTTTGTTTAGAATTACGAAATAATTTTTAATTATGGAATTTTTTTTCAGTGGAAATTTTCGAAATTGTTGGGTGCCGAGTTTCGGAGATCTGTGTGAAGATTTTTGGTGGATTTTTCCAGGATGCGATTTTGTATTTTCGTGGCTGCGTATCATGTTTCTTTGAAGAAAAAAATTTCGCGTCTTCTTGTGCTTGCAACGGCCTTCTGGTTGGATGAGTTTCCTGGCCGTGATCTTCAAGTCGTGAGCTCTGCAACTGCCCGCGTTGGAGTTTTGGGCGCGGTTTTACAGTTGCTGGCACGAGAAACCCTTGGCCACGCGTTTTTTAGCGTCGTCTTCTGACAAATGCGATTTTGTGTTGTTCCTAGGGCGCGGATTTAAACCATCTCTGGCCACACGTTTTTTTTTCTGCGTTTTTGAAGCTGTCTTCAACTCTTTAAAAACGTGATTTCAGCCTTTGTTTGGGACGCGATTTCCATTCTCTTTGATAAATCGTGGTCGCCCAAGGTTTCTGACATTTTTGTGCTGCGATCTCAGAAGGGTTTCAGCTTTTTCTGCAATTTGTGAAGCTTTCAATGGCGCCTAGGGTTTTCAGAACATTCGTCTAGGGTTTTGACAAGTTTTTCGAAGTCAGAAATTTTTTTCGATCACAGATTCCTGGTGGGTTTTTCGAGAGCTCAACTAGGTTGGTCTCCGAATTTTCTGGGTGCATCGTTTTCCATGCCTCGAATTTTGTGCCATACGTACACTGTACTTTATGCAGTCTGTACCTGAATATGTCCCTGTTTTCTGCATTGGAATTCGTGCCTCGAGTTTCGTGCATCAACCTCTTCTCTTACCTCGTTTTTCGTGCCTCGAAAAGCATGAAGATGGCCAGTTTAAGCAATTTAATGCTGGAGGGCAGCCAGAGATTTAATGGCAAAAATTACAACACCTGGAAGCAGCGGATGTTAACAATTTTTGAATACCGCTGCCTTGATCAGATGATCCTCGACAACGCTACTCGTCCTGAAGCGGCGGGTAAGGATTAGGATAAGTTTGATGAGCAGAATCGTGAAGCCGTCATGCTTATTAAGCTTTTGGTTACTGATGATCAGCTCCCTCAGATCCCACTAAGAAAATCAGCTAAGGAGATCTGGGATCACTTGAAGGATTTGCATGAAACTTCCGACAAAAGCCGTGCGTTTTTCTTGAAGAATATGCTGTTTTCTATCATGATGGATGAGAAGACAACTTTGCAAGCGCACTTGAATAAAATCCAGGAGATCAGAGATCAGTTGGAGGCAATTGGTCGGAAAATGGAGGAGGAAGACATGGTTGTGATCACCCTGAAGAGTTTACCAAAGTCCTATGAACATTTCATAGAGACCCTCAACATTACGTCTGCTAATGTTGATCTCAAGTTTCCGAATTTGTGCACTATCCTGTTGCAGCAGGATCGCTGGAGACAACAGTTCGGTAGCAGTGATTCATCATCCTCCACGGAGCAGGCCTTTGCAGCAAAAACTCAGTCGAAGCATCATGGGAAAGGTCAGCCTTCACAGCAGAAAGGCTCAAGTCAGCGCTCCACCAGTCCGAAGAAGAAAAATATACAGTGCAATTACTGTCATAAATTTGGCCACATCAAGAAAGATTGTCGTGCTAGTTTGGCTTCTGAGCAAAAGAAGCAGGGAGGGTTTCAGAAAGCGAATGTCGCTGAGCACTCTGAGCAGAAGGAATCTGCCTTTTATGCACTGATGGCAAAAAGGCCCGCAGACCATGTCAAGTCCTCTGCTTGGTACATAGATTCTGGTGCCTCACGTCATTTCTCACATAAGCGTGATTGGTTCACAAACTTTTCCCCTTGCACTGACTCAGTAATCTTTGGAGGAGGTGAGGAATACACAGTTGTCGGCACAGGCACTGTTCAGGTTCAGTCTGGCGGGAGGGGTCTCATATTCCTCAACGTGTATTATATACCTGATATCGAGCTCAATCTTCTCTCAGTCAGTCAGATCATGCGGCATTCTCCCAGATGGATGTAATTATTATTTCGCATAGATGTTAGATTGTTGTCCAGCTTCGCTGCGGTGGCGTTGGGATAGAGATCATAGCCTTCACGAGGCTTGTGGACGGTGATTCTCGAGTTAGCCTTAGCGTGAGACATTCGGTATCACGGTCTTTGGCACCAGCGTCACGGGCGCGAGCGTGCACTATCTCTCTCGGCTTGCTCGGGAGGGACTTGTAGATGGCTTACCTGACATTCAGACTCAGCATCAGGGCGTTTGTGGTGCTTGTCAGGCTGGGAAGCAGCATCGCACACCGTTCAAGGATGGCGACTCTTGGCGGGCTTCTAAGGTGCTTCAATTAGTTCATGCTGATATTTTTGGCCCTATGTCTGGCTAATACGTAGCGGTTGCAGAAGTACTTTCTACTTTGTTGATGACTATCGTAGGAAAATGTGGGTGTACTTTCTTAAGCAATCCCGAGAGGTTTTAATGTGTTCCGAGTTTAGGCCTTAGTTGAAAAAGAGTCGGTTCTGGTAATATAACTCTTAGGTCGAGATAATGAGGGAGATACGTTTCTAGTGCATTCTCAACTACGTGATACTCATGGGATAAAGCGTCGGAGTTAACCACCCTACACTCCTCGACAAAGCGATTGTTGTGGCCTTGCCAATGTCGATGCGATTGTTGAGATGGCTCGCTCCATGTTACGCAGCAGGGAGTGTTCCTACCAAGTTTTGGGTAGAAGCAGTCAATACATCAGTCTATCTCCTTAATAGGTCACCCACTCATGCTGTTAAGGGGAAGACTCCTGAGGAAGTTTGGTCTGGTCGCAAACCTAGGATCAGTCATTTGAAAGTTTTTGGCTCTCTTGTGTATGTTTGGATTCCAGAGGCCAAGCGCACTAAGCTGGACTCCAAGAGCCAGAAACTTATGTTCATCGGGTATAGTGACAATCACAAGGCATATAGGCTGATTGATATAGACACTGATCGTCTTATCTTCAGTCGAGAGGTTGTCTTTGATGAGGAACGAGGTCCATTTCACTCTTCCTCACCTGTTCAGCATTCAGAGGATCAGCCTCTACAGGGTCCTGATATGAGTGTCCGACTTCCATTAGGTCCACCTGATGGGAGGGATGACGAAGACCTAGTCTTTGATGATGCTCAACCTGAGTTTCCTCTAGATGATAATGAACATCCCCCTGTTGAACCTGTTCCAGATCCACAACCAGATCCAGCTCCTCCTGTTGCATCTGATCTTGGCACATCTACTCTCCAACCGAAATGGTGGGCTAAGACTATCAGTGATCTTAGATGTGATAGGCTCATTGAGGGTAGATCATCAAAAGCAAGAGCAAACAGCGGTCACAGCGTGAATTTTTGCTCTGCATGGCCAGCATTCCCGCAGTGTTTATGAGCCTCGGACATGGTGGAGGCAAAAGGGATACACAGTGGGAAAAGGCAATGGAATCCGAGAATACCGGTCTTGAAGAATCACACTTGGGTCCTTTCTAATCTTCCTCCGGGGAAAAGCCCATTAGCTGCAAATGGGTGTACAAGGTGAAGTACAAAGGCTGACGGAACCCTTGACAAGTACAAGGCTCGTCTGGTTGCACGGGGGTTCTCACAGAAAGAAGGCATTGACTATGAGGAGACCTTTGCTCCTACAGCCAAAATGAGTACCATACGGCTCGTCCTTGCCTTAGCAGCCCAATTTGGTTGGAAGGTCCATCAGATGGATGTGAAGAGTGCTTTCCTCAATGGTGAGTTGAAGGAGGAAGTATACATGACGCAGCCTCCAGGTTTCAAAGTTGTTGGTCAAGAACAGAAGGTGTGCAGATTGGTCAAGGCACTCTATGGCCTGAAACAGGCTCCTCGAGCTTGGTACATTAAGATTGACACGTACCTCACAGATCATGGTTTTCAGAGGTGTCCATCTGACTCGAACTTGTATGTCAAGAATACTGGTAATGAGATTCTGCTTGTTGTTGTCTACGTGGATGACTTGATCATTACTGGTAGTTCGACACATTTGATCACTGAGATCAAACAGGACTTGTGCAAAACTTTTGACATGACAGACTTGGGCCTCTTGCATTATTGTTTAGGTGTTGAGGTTTGGCGAATGACGACATTTTCATCTCAGTCCAAGTATGCTCGAGAAGTCTTACGGATAAGTTCGAATCTTGAGGATTGCAAACACGCCTCTACACCATGGAAAAAGACTTAGGATTGTCGAAGCTAAGTCGATTCACCTGTGGTAGATGAAACATTGTTCAGGCAACTAGTAGGCAGCCTCATCTATCTTGCTGCTACTAGACCTGATTTGAGTTTTGCAGTGAGCTACATATCACGCTTCATGACAGCCCCCAAGGCTGATCATTGGGTAGCAGCGAAGCGTGTGCTGCGTTATGTGAAGGGCACTCCTGATTTTGGACTCTTGTACGCTTTCGAGTCACGATCCCAAACTTCAGTGGGTTCCGCAGTTAGTTAGGCGGAGTTCGGTTGATGACGAGAAATCAACATCACGGGTATGTGTTGATTTAGGATCGGTCATGATCACATAGACTAGTAAGCGGCCCAGTATGAAGTAGCTCTCTCTAAATGAAGCGAGAATATCGAGGCATTAAAAGCAGCATGTGGCTTGATTTGGCAGCGAGATGCTGAGATATGCAAATATCTCCAGCGAGGTCCGACTCCCTTGTTTTGTGATATCGGGGAGTTCTCAAACTTGCCAAATCCGGTCTTCCATGGCCGGAGCAAGCATGTAAAACTCCGTAAAACAATTGGTTGAAAACCCGGATCCCGATTCGATTCTTTGTATGTTCGGCAGAGGATGAGCGGCCGACATTCTCACCAAGTCGCTCAGTACAGATAAGTTTGTAAAATTCAGGGGGCATCTTGGTGTAGTTGATAGATTGAGCATTAAGGGAAGGTATTAAAATAATGTTTATTATTTATTTATTAATGCTCAATATTGTAAAATACTGTAAGATAGAGATAAGATCGTCTCCGATCTTATCTGGAGTTTCTTTTTAGAAACTTTCCAGTTTTGTAAATCTTGTAAAGCTATTTATTGAGCGTCTTGCTCATTGTTAATACATCAATTAATTTACCAATTACTTGCGTAATACATTCCATGCCTTTGATTTCCTGCCTTAGTGAATTTTTCATCATCTCTTCATTGATAAATTCATTCCTTGCCTTTCTAAAGCGTTTGAAAGTTCTTCCATCTCCCTACATTAAGACACATAAAAAGATGACAAAAACAACACAGACCGACGAGGAAAAACATTGAAATATGACCATTTGAATGGATGGAAAAATGGGGCTTTCAAACTTGACACTATATAAATTTTGCAAAAAAATTGTATTGGGTACAACAAATGGATTTTTTTGAGGACCACGACATATACTTGCAGCATAGGAAAAAGTAGAATCTTTGGTGTAATAGTAGACTTGTGCTTATTAGCTGGGCAATAGAGTGAGAGCATTCCTAAATCACCTAACAAAAATGTCACAAATTGGGAACACAATATGAAACAATATGGAAAACAAAAATGCTCTCTTATGAGTGGGGACATAGGGAAACTAAGTGGGTTACAGTCACCATTTATAGGCTGGGAAATGTAGCAATCTCTCCTTGTGAGCAAAGAATCTAGTTGTGATAGTGTGTAGCCTTCAAATCTCTGCAAAATTCTTATGAAGAGCAAAGGCTTGGGTGGAATGAATGATCATGCAACAAAGAATTTAGCACAAATTGATTGATATGCACTGGTTTTGGATGGCCTTCTTACATAAGGGAAAACCTCTCTAGTAGGTAGAGATATTGTGCCTCCTTTTGAAGGTGACTAGGAAGGTCTTGCAGTTGTAACACATCTCTAGGAATAATAATCAATACATATTTGATTTGATCCTCTCCACTCATCACTTCAACATACCCAACTTTGAACTCAGGCCAAGTATGATCTTGTGGAAAAGGTTGAAATTGTTGAAAGAAAATTTCATTACTTGGTCTTGACCTTTTGTGTCTATAATGGTTATTAGTTGTGCACTGTTAGTTTTTATGATCAGATGTAAAGCACAGAAATTTAATTTAAACTCAGACACATAAACACAGCATATACCCTGGGAAAACCCTCCACATGAGGGAGAAAAACCCAGCAACAAAATATATCACATATATTGAAATAATGGCAACAAGTCTCTTTACAATGAGGCCAATCATAAGGCCAATAACCAGCACCACACATTGATGCATACGCAGAATAATTCGCACTCCTTGATGAATTCGCACAGCTGAAGAAGAAACTTATACTTGCAGATGAATAAGAACGAACTCCAATTGATGCTTGAGTGAACGGAATGAACTTACATATATACAAAGTGGAGAAGAGGTCACACCTCTTGATGAACAAGGTCGGCCACATATAAAAATTATAATTACAATAAAATTACAATAAATGATGCTAAATACAAGGAAGGTTGGCCCAAATAGAAGTTACATTGTTGCCTAAGTGAAGCTCCTCTTCACTTTAATTATCTCAATAAATGAATAGCCGATAGGCTAAATGAATTTATTATTCACAATGAGACGGAAGTATGTAGCCCAAAGCTACAATCATCAACACTGCCTCTTAGCTAGGGAGGAATA
This sequence comes from Sequoia sempervirens, assembly GCA_007258455.2. Lineage (NCBI taxonomy): Eukaryota > Viridiplantae > Streptophyta > Pinopsida > Cupressales > Cupressaceae > Sequoia > Sequoia sempervirens. The sequence continues at coordinate 11,246 of VDFB02235897.1, forward strand.
CTTCTGATACACAAAGTCATGGACTCTCTGAACATTACTCCCACAATGGCTACACTCATATGTGGAGAGGAACATATCGCCTCATCGTGATATCAACCATCATGGCTACTCCCATGTATGGTAAAAGAACATATCACCTCATTGTGATATCAACCATCATGTATGGTATGAATGCACAAGTGCTCATCACTCAATGTGATGTCGTCACCTCATTGTGAAATTCACCATGGCTACTCCTAGAGGGTGAAAACACAAGTACAAGAAAATCATCACAGACTCTCTCACGTGATGCATGTCATGGAGTCACACACATGACATCCACCATGGCTACTCCCAGAGGGTGGAAACAAGGGCTTTCACCTCAAATCTCTCTCAAAGAAAACTGCATTAACAAGGGCTTGCACCTCAAATCTCTCTCAGAGAGAAATGCATTAAAGAAGATCACTGATGCTGAGACTTCCTCTCAGCTAGAAAGGTTCACACAACTTTGATTATCACAATGGATGATAGTCGACTCCAAAGATTGTCCAAACAATCCTGCAAGGAGCTTTCGAAGCCACACTGCTTCTCGAGTTGCCACACAGGCTGCAATATACTCGGCCTCTGCGGTGCTCAGTGCCACTGAAGATTGCTTCCTGCTACACCAGGAGATCATGCAAACCCCAAATTGAAACAACATCTAGAGGTGCTCTAACGATTAGTGACACACCCTGCCCAATCAGAATCAGTATATCCATGCAACTTCAAGTCCACACTAGAAGAATATCTCAAGCCATACCCAACTGTGCCACGCAAGTATCTTAGGATATGCTTTGCTGCAACTAGATGTATTTGCCTTGGTTCACACATGAACTGACTAAGTGCACTTCATTGCATAGCAAATATCTGGTCTAGTATTGACTAGATACATCAACGATTCAATCAACTGCCTGTACATAGTAGGAACCACCAAATCTGAACTAGTTGCAGCCTCTTTAGCTTCTGCAAGTTGGTCTCCATAGGTGTAGACATGGATTTGCAATCCATCATACCAAATCTCTTCAAGATGTCTATTGTATGCTTCCCTTGGCTCATAAACATCTCATTAGGCCTTTGCCATACTTCTAAACCAAGGAAGTAATGTATGTACCAAGATCCTTCATTTCAAATTCAAAAGCTAGCTCCTTCTTGCATTTGATAATGAGGTGATCTTCTCTAGTAAGAAATAAATCAACATAAAGAACCAAGATCAACTTAGATTACCATCTTCTTCAGGTTCAGTAGGCTCCCTCTGGATCTTCAAGTATTTGCATCAACCTTCTGACCTCTTCGTCCAAGATTGCCTACAACACTTGCCTTAGATAAATGTTTTCCAGCACACACCTCTGGTATTGTAGAGAGTTCAGGATTGTCCTCCTCGACCTCATCCCAGATCACTCTATTCTGAATAGGTTTGCGGAGCTACCAATGACAAATTTAGATTGATTGTCTTGAACAATTCTGATCTCAGCAGCTGAAGAGGTCTTCCAAGGACTTTAGCATCGGCCTTGCAATACTGCAACCTTCACTTCATCTTAGTGAGTCACAAAACTCCCTCTTGATCCTGCCGCAAAGATTGCAACAAATCCTCTAGAAGTGAAGTCCCTCCATTGACAGAATCTCAATCCTTTTCTCGGACATGCTCTCAACTTGAGTCTTGAATCCTCAAAATTTCAACTCCCTCTTCAAAGTAACTGATCACAATGGCAACCTGAATAGGTTCCCCAGCCATCAACTCAGTCCCATGGCTGCAAGCTAAGACTCCAAGCTTGATTATGTCTCCAGTCGGCATGTCTTCCTTACATGATGCTTCAAGCTTTTCCTCTCTAAGCAATCTCTCATCACCCTCTTGCTCCTTGATCTGTCCTGGAAGCATTTTTGGAGAGAGATTACTAATAGTTTATAACTATCCAAAGAAATATCAAGGCTAGAATCATACAAGGTTTACTATCTCAAGTTATAGCATGAATACATAAGAATTTATGAACAATATTAAAAACATGAATAAAGAAATCAACCTATAAGTGAAATATGTAGCAAATATCAAAAGATCAAAATGAAGGAATAAAGAAATCAACCTATAAGTGAAATATGTAGCAAATATCAAAAGATCAAAATGAAGGGATAAAGAAACTTATCTTTATTGAATTCTGATATAACTCTTTCTTCCATCTTTTACTCCTCTCGAGAGTGCTAAACTCAGCACAACAAAAGACAATCTGCACAATTACAGATTTCTTGAATGCATTATGCAGTTAGCATGTAGAACCAACCCTCTCCAAGAGTCAAGGCTCTATCACAGTTCATGCATTAGAGAATGATATCGATGTGACCAACTAATCACCATCGAAATTGCAGTTCTTTTTTTATTTCAGAGTCACACTCAGAAATCTTCACAACTAGCATGAAAAATAACTTGCAATGAATAATTTGAATCTTCAAAGGATCTTATGCTAGTGAACACAATTCAAGAGAAACCACGATCTCTCTTTTACTAATCACACATGATCCAAATAAATGATATAACTGAAATTCAGCCTAGAAAGATGATTTCAAACAAAACAAATAATACTTATCTCTTTAAATTTTTTAATGGTTGCAATTACTGGACACAGTATGATACGCTGCTCTTGCACTCAGATCAGTCCACAACCTTCACGGCTTGAACATAGGCCCCTAGCAGGGTTAAATTTGAACATGGTCTTTGACTGTTCAAATTTACGATGCACTCCGTTTCCAGCTACAATCCACCAAATTATGATGCAGATGCAACATGCTTGCTAGCAACACCCAGAGAGTTAGAGGTGGATAAGATCATCTTAGCATTGCAATCACTTACTTCCCTTTGTCCACAGATTCTCTTATTTCTGAGTCCCACGACCATCTTTCAGAAAGCTCCGTATACTCTCACAAATTGAGTTTCTTATTAATTCCTCACTTAGTGCCTTGACATGCCTCTTTCAATTTATCACTACTTAATTAAATCTCTGATTAAATTTCATAGTGCAACCAGCAATTACCTTTCACCGACATATGCTCTGAGTTGTTCATTCACCAAAGTAAACAAAACTTTGGCGACTGTAACATGACTATCCGAGGGTAGCACATATATACCAAAACAGGGTCTGGAGATATATCCCACTTGTGCCAAATGTTATTCACAGCATCTCCAGAGAATAAGCCACAAAATGTTAGATATATATCATGACTTCTATAATGCATGAAATCACACAATACCTCTTTGTCCTCGCTCCAGACAATGCCTAGGCGACATACGCAATATGCAAATGTAAGAATTTCGGACTCCACCAGTAAACCGCTCCTTTTAGTTGCAAACTATGAAATTATTGTTCTCACACATTCGTATAGGTGTTTGGCCATAACTCCCAAAACACAAAAATATTCTTGCAACAATAACGTGATTAAGAGGAGCGACTTCCTGAATTGCCACGATATCTTAGTAAAGCCCGACAACTTCCAGCTTCCACGAATTCAAATATTTGGCCATCTTGCCGAGTCTTCGATTTGAAGGAGCACCACTACTGATATTGATTTATCGCATGTCAAGGAGCTGAAAATGAGATACAATTAGTTCGCTAGATGCCCAGATTATGTGAATGTCTGGTGATTCCCTTAAGATGTATCCGTGTGAGCAAACAGGGATCTTGAGGAAAGGATGCTGACGGATGAGATGAAGAGTTCCGTGACTTCAAGTTGCCGCACAAAAGATCGAAGACAGGATTTTTGATGTCGCCCTCTGATTTAGATGCCTTCCTCCAACTTGGTTGAGTGCTAAATAGATAGTTAAGCTGTGGCTGATATTCTTTATTTGTAAAATGGTGGCTTCAGAAGGATCGATATTTGTTGACTCATGCGCCCAACAATTCCTCCTTAGTGTGATATGAAGGCTGGACCTTGACTTTAGCGATTCGAATTTTGTTTCACTTAAGTCCTTCTAAACTATTCGAATCCTTCCCGATAAGCTTATTTTCTTTGGCGGCACTAATCTTTGTCTCTATTCATAGAGTCTTATTCTGATATGAGGATAGAATACTTGCACTCCAACACCAATTGAGCCTTCAATCACCAATGGCGATAATATTGACCAAAGATAATGAATGCGACGATCCGTCCAACACTGAAGATGTGATTCTAAGTTCAATCTGATCAAGTTTTCCTTAAACCCGCTCTGATACCATGTTAGTTTTTATGATCAGATGTAAAGAACAGAAATTTAATTTAAACGCAGACACATAAACACAGCATATACCTTGGGAAAACCCTCCACATGAGGGAGAGAAACCCAGCAACAAAATATATCACATATATTGAAATAATGGCAACAAGTCTCTTTAAAATGAGGCCAATCATAAGGCCAATAACCAGCATGTCATGTCCCCGAAATTACGATAGATAGAAGCTTTTAACCATTTGAATTTACGTAATTATAATTGTCCAAAATGATATTACATCGTAAACATTATAATATAGTAAACATTAAATATTCAAAATAAATATAAATATAAAAATATTGTAATTATTGGACTATTATGATTATTATACAAATGTTAATAATTTACTATTTACCCATAAGACAATATTATAAATATATAAAATAAATATATATATTAACCTATATTCTAAATAATGAACTTAGAATAATGGTAAAATAAATATTGAATTAATAACTTGTATGGTAAATCAATTAGATAAAATAACTATAAATAAATATAAAGGTAAGCTAAATAAATAATAGCAATTTAAATTGCAACCCAACCCGTTATCACATTATCATGACTTTTCACAAAGGCACGATGCTTGGATCAAGCAGAATATAAAAGTCCATCGCTTAAAATGCAGTAGGGGTAGAAATATAGCACACAAGAAATATTTGATTTTGTAAAAGTCTCGAATGTAATATCGAATGTGAAAGGACTACCAGAAGATCTCCTAGTATCTATAGCCATCGCTATTCATTCATTTCGAGAAGTGTAATGCCTACCTGTGGACTGCCGTGGTAAATCATAATCTGACATGGGAATGGAATGATCATTATCGGGCTAGAAAGAGGATTTGGAGATAGCTAGGAGTCGGCATGGAAAACTATCGAACAAATATTATCACATATTGTTGAAGAAACGTAGAGCTTTGGCGATGTTGACGCCACCGAACTTATACTCCCATCGCATCTCTAAGTTTGCCGATATTGGGAGACATTACTTACTGTTGCTATTGGTATCCAATACGGCTGGTGAGGGGTATCGGGGAATATATCCATCGCTGACCATGTGACTAATGATTGATGTTTAGTAGCCTGTGGACACAACGGGAATACCCTATTATAGAGGTTGATATAAAACAAGGATCAAAGAACCGTAGAAGGACGACTTACAAAATTATAGCATAAAAAGCAATGATCCTCCCCAAAAGAATTCAACAACAACGATTAATGGAACGATACTTATTGTTTCCTCTAATTAAATTGAAAGGTGGCGTGGCACTGGTCAATAGCCTTACTGGAGATATCAACTATTGTCTTCACCCATCCACGCAGCTAAGCGACCTGAACAAGCAGTATTTGCATAATAAGAACCCAGTTATGAAGCGCTACCTTGTAGTGTTCATGGAGGATTGCTCGATTAGGGCATTCGATAAGAACGAGTTATTTGAAGACATCTCACTGATCGAAACAAATATAATTAAAGGCATTAATCAATCAAAACTTAAAAGGAAGGAGGAACAATCGAATAGAGGAGAGAATAAAAGAGGAATAGTAAGTAATATGTTGAAAGGTTAAATGATTGTGCATCCATCAGGTAAGGTTGATGATTATTTAAATCATGCATACATAAGGATCGATAAAAATTGATAATAAATAAATAATATGACATAAGAATTATATGAGTATATATATGAATAATGATATAGGCATGATATTGAAAATAGAATATTTAGGTACATATTTATGCAGAAGATAAAGATATGTATATGTACTTATAAATTGAGTCAATTAGGAATGATGTCATAATTCTTATTTAGATAATATTTATAACGACTCCGCTATGTTAATGAATGGTATAATAGAATTTCCATCAATGATATCTTGAGAGATGTTAGTATCTAATACGCATAGAAAATTTAGTATAAGTGAATCATCCATAATGAGCAATAGGAATGTTTGATGTCTAATTTATTAATCTCTAACGTTCTAATGTTTTTTTTTTTTTGAGGAATACTTTAAACACGAGATTTGGGTTTAAGAGCTCCGTCAGAAAGGGAACATTACAGTGGTATCAGAGCATCGGTCCTGCCATCCTGTGAAAATGGTGTATGCAAACTTACCAAGACAAAGGTATATTCTATAAACATAAAGGAACAATCTGACTCATGCAGATCAGGTATGGTTGTGACCATTGAATATAATTTCTCTTCTAGTAAGATATATGCAAATTACGAGATTTAAATAAAAACAATAATATTGTTTTAACAATAAATAAATAAATAGGGGGAATAAATTGGTGATGAATAGGCATATCTAAATATCATTGACAAATATACCTAAATATATAATGATTGATGAGTACATAATAGGTGATTAATAAATACAATTTATAATATTTATCTAATTGATGTCATCTTGGGAATGCATTGCTAATATGTTATTTTGAATTGGACAACTAATGATGTCATGATGATCTATCATTCTAGTAAAACATTGTATAAGAAGGCGGCATTATTGGTTGGAGGTTTCGAAAAATCGAAGTGGTAAGTATTAGGTGCGTATTTTCGTAGCCCTAAATCGACAATCCTAAATACCTTTATATAGTTGGAGAATAATATTTGTTAAACATGTTTTAATGATTGATATATTTATAGCATAACGGACTAGTGCATATATATTCATATGATAAATAAATTATTAATATCTTAATGAATTCATGAATCCTCATAGCATGTTATAATTGTAACTTGTTAATATGATAATCATTAGATACAATTGTTTGTTGAGGGATGGACCTAATAGGTTGAGCAGACACTAGAGTCCCTTCGCAGTAGACCACCCTCGTTGATGACTGCAGGTCTGCCAATGAGGGCCGAGGGGGTCATTTCCACGGGTGTTGGTTGGCCACTCTCGGGCTAAGAAAGGAGTACTCTAAGGGCCTCCTATAGGAATCCTTCCTCCAAACTATCGCATGGACTGTGTGTCTACCCATTACCAAATTATCATTTTGTTTCAATCCAATCACAAGGGAGGAGGTTTGGGCGCCCTGAAGGAGAGCAGGTACTAGGTCCTCTTCGAGGTAATTCACCCATTTGGATGACTGCGGTCTGCCCATGTGGGCTGAGGGGGTCAGTACAACGGTTGTTGTTGACTACCTTCGGGCTGAGAAGAGAGGCGCTAAGGGCATCCTTGTGCGTGGTCCACTCTTACCTCTTTTGAATTGGATGAGCGAAGATAACTTGGGGTGTTTTAATATCTAGTTAGAAATTTACAAATTGAATGCTTCGTAATATATGTTCATGTGAATGCTTGTGCATTATATGTATTTGCGTGTCTGCTTCATGTTTATGTGTATACTCGATGACCTTGGGAAGGAGGATGGGTCCACGGTGTAGTATGGGATACACCAAGTCCACCTTCTCGGTTGTCTGACAACATACTTCATTCAAGTGTATTTGTAGTTGATTGTACACCCTATAACCGTGATTGAATTTGTATTTGAGTGTATACTTTATGACTTATGGTTGAATTTGCAATTGGGTGTATACCCTATAACTGCATTTGTATTTGAGTGTATATTCTATGATTGAGTTGACTTATGACTATATTTGAGTGTATATGATCTTGTATTCATATTTGGATGCACATTTGAAATGTATTTGTATGCAAGTGTATACTGTCTGCCTTTGTATACTCCGTGACTTTGAATTCAAGTGTGCTCTTCATGACTAATGTACACGACTATTCTTAAGTGTGTGTTGTATGTAATTGTTTTTTTGAGTGCATCGATATTGCTTAGTATCTACGCATTGCATACCTTGACTGAGTTTATGTGCTCTATGGATAGTTACATGATTTATATGCCTTCTGCGTAATTTATTGCTCGTTACTTCTGTGTGAATTTGACTCATATTGAGTGTCTTATTCCATGTATTTATTTCTTGTATTTCCTGTGTAAATTGTGATTATGCTCTTACATGTGTTCATGTTTGCTCCATGCTTGTACCTTGTATGCATATTTGACATGACTGCTCAGTGAATAACTTTCTAATGTGTCTTTCATGACTAGTGTGTTTTCAACATGTCTACTTGTGATTGTCAAGCATACCTCATATATTCAAGTGTATACTTCATGCTTTATGTATTCGAGTCTATGTTCCATGTTTGTGTACACTCCATGTATTTACTACTTATATGTATTTGAAAGCATGATGCATATCTTATAAGTGTACCTCATGTCTTACATACCTACTTTATGCTTGTTGTGCTTTAGTATGTTTCATGGATATGTATATTCCTGACATGCATGTGCCATTTCTTGGGTGTATACTCCTTATTCAACATGTATACTTTTCCGAGTATATTTGCATTCCTTGAGAGTATTAACATACCTTACTTGTATGTATCATATTTTGCAAGTGATTATATGTTTGCTATATTCTTGACGTGCCTTCCTTGTGACTATTTTGTGTATGATAAGTGTATGATTGTGTTCATTGGTGCACTCTATGTAAATTCATATGTATATGTCTTCTCGTGCATATATGCTCTATGCTTTACATATGTCTATGTCTTATGCGTGCATGAAACTAAGCTTTATAGTTGCGTGTATTTACATATCCTTGCTCATTATGATTCATAAATGTTTATGCTTGACATGTATTCATACATATAATCCATGCTTTATGTGTACTCGTGTGTGTGATTCATGTCTTATCGTATGCTTTGTGTGTTTATAATTGTCTATGCTTAAAAATGTTATTTAGTCAGGATTGCTTGGGGACAAGCAATCTTGGGTGGGGAGGATTGTCATGTCCCCGAAATTACGATAGATAGAAGCTTTTAACCATTTGAATTTACGTAATTATAATTGTCCAAAATGATATTACATCGTAAACATTATAATATAGTAAACATTAAATATTCAAAATAAATATAAATATAAAAATATTGTAATTATTGGACTATTATGATTATTATACAAATGTTAATAATTTACTATTTACCCATAAGACAATATTATAAATATATAAAATAAATATATATATTAACCTATATTCTAAATAATGAACTTAGAATAATGGTAAAATAAATATTGAATTAATAACTTGTATGGTAAATCAATTAGATAAAATAACTATAAATAAATATAAAGGTAAGCTAAATAAATAATAGCAATTTAAATTGCAACCCAACCCGTTATCACATTATCGTGACTTTTCACAAAGGCACGATGCTTGGATCAAGCAGAATATAAAAGTCCATCGCTTAAAATGCAGTAGGGGTAGAAATATAGCACACAAGAAATATTTGATTTTGTAAAAGTCTCGAATGTAATATCGAATGTGAAAGGACTACCAGAAGATCTCCTAGTATCTATAGCCATCGCTATTCATTCATTTCGAGAAGTGTAATGCCTACCTGTGGACTGCCGTGGTAAATCATAATCTGACATGGGAATGGAATGATCATTATCGGGCTAGAAAGAGGATTTGGAGATAGCTAGGAGTCGGCATGGAAAACTATCGAACAAATATTATCACATATTGTTGAAGAAACGTAGAGCTTTGGCGATGTTGGCGCCCGCAGAACTTATACTCCCCATCGCATCTCTGGTTTGCCGATATTGGAGACATTACTTCTTGTTGCTATTGGTATCAATACGGTGGTGAGAGTGTCGGGGAATATATCCATGTCGACCATGTGACTAATGATTGATGTTTAGTAGCTTTGTGGACACAAGCGGGAATACCCTATTATAGAGGTTGATATAAAAACAAGGATCAAGAAGCATTAGAAGGGCTGACTTACAAAATTATAGCATAAAGCAATGATCCTCCCCAAAAGGAATTCAACAACAACGATTAATGGAGCGATACTTGTGTTTCCTCTAATTAGAATTGAAAGGTGGCGTGGCACTGGTCAATAGCCTTACTGGAGATATCAACTACTGTCTTCACCCATCTGCACAGCTAAGCGACCTGAACAAACGTTATTTGTATAATAAGGACCTAGTTATGAAGCGCTACCTTACAGTGTTCATGGAAGGTTGAACGATTAGGGCATTCAATAAGAACGGGTTTATTAAAGACATCTCGCCGATCAAAATGAATATAATTAAAGGCATTAATCAATCAAAACTTAAAAGGAAGAAGGAACAATCAAATAGAGGGGAGAATAAAAGAGGAATAGTAAGTAATGGTTGAAAGGTTAAATGATTGTG
>VDFB02235898.1:0-11379 GCA_007258455.2 Sequoia sempervirens
GGTCTAGAGGATGACCCACTAGGAATTGCAGCATGCTGACCCACAATTTTGTCTCTTGTATTCACCTCAGGACTGCCACTATTGTTATTTCCATTAACTCCACTGCTTTCTCCAGTAGAGTTATTTTGGGGCTGTATGATATTATGAGTTGCTTGCTGGTCCAACTTGAACAATAATCGGGACATCATATCTATCATCCCATCAAACTTCTTCCCAACTCTGTCCCTCTCTTCATTATCTCTCCTTACAGTGTCTGTTCAACCACTTCCACTGAATTATCTGAACCTTCCACTGTTTTACCAAGATCTCTTAGAACTCCTGAGAAGGTCTCTGCTTCTGGAACGGGTGGAAACTGATGCTGATTTCTAGCCTGACTTCTGGTGTAAGGCCTAGTGTCTCTTTCACTCATCAATTAACCAACTGCAAATTGCTACAGGATGGCAGGGTCTTCGGCTCTGATACCACTGAAATATGCTAACCAATTTTTTCCGATAAATTAACACACATAACCAGCACTTAATCAACTCGGTTAGCGTTAGCTCCAAATAGAAAACTGAACTTGAAATGAAAACTACTCGACGTCAAGAATGTGCACTCAAGATCCCACTGAGGGCGAGGTGCTAACATATGACGGAATGTTGTTATTGAAAACTAAAAACTGATAGGCGGATAACCAGCCATGAAGAGCATTTCCTCACTACCACCAAACAGTGGGGGGAAGATTACAATTAAACAATTCATCCGCTGCGGCGGGCATCCACTGAGTTGTGGGGATTCTCCACTAAGAAAGTGGGTATAAGAGTGTTACAAATCAGATTATCCACACTGGCGGTAAACCATCCAAGGGTAATTTAATGAGAATTTAATCAAGTAGTTGCAGCAATAATAATGGGTTAGATTAGTACTACTAATCAGAACCTTACAATTCAAAAGACTGCAAAAACATGAATTACAATGATAGAGAAATGAGATAAGAAGATAAGAATGAATTCCAATAATATTCTTTGCTTTCCAATGACAGAAATATGATTAAAACTGGAAACTTATAAATCTGATGTAAAATCCTGAGTTCTGGAAATCAGTAAAATACTCATAACTCACTCATTTCACCTCCAAATTGATTGAAGTCTTTTGCAAAGGTCTCTCAGGAGGTAGGCGCCCAAAAACCAAGCACCAAACAGCAGCAAATTCCAACTTTTATCAAATTGCACAATTCCCAATGCTCTTAAAAAGGTACGGCCCTCTTGGGAGGGGCGATTTTCATTTAAAAATCAGACACTTGAAATTAAATTCCAAAAATTAACATGAAGGGTCGCCCAAGGTCAGCAAACAGATTGGTGAAGTACCCAGAACCAATTTCAAACTGGCAAATAAACCATGAATAAAATTCACCTTCAGCAGTAGATGAAATAGCAAACCAAAATTGCCAAAATCTCCAGAAATCTTCAAACAAATGAGCTCAATCTGCTAGTCTGTTGTTGAGAAGCAGCAATGTAGCCAACTAGGTGTTATATTGCAAACACGAAATTGGACGAAAGGCTAGGAGGTAGACATCCTCGAAGCAATATATCAATTGTCATTTTGACAGCATAACTTTAGCATAATTTTCATGGATGAAATGCTGGAGCAAAGACCTTCAATAAATAATAGCTCATAACTCTCCAAATTCCTGAGAAGCATATCAAAGGACACAAGAGACCTTTCAAATTCCCAAAAACATTCAACTTCTCAAGATGGCGTCTAAAATGCCAAATAAGAATTTCACTTTATTTAAAAATTCACTTTTATAAAAGTGGCATCCACTTTTCCAAGGCATAATATTCATGACAAAAATTATTAAAACTCCTCATGAAGGCGTCACCCTTCAAGGTCCCCTTTTTAAACACAACTTAAAGTTGTTCAACTAGGCCAAGGGGGGTCAACTGCAAAATATAACTTTGATGCCTTTATTCAACATAAAAATGCCTTAAGAGGATAAACAAGAACTGTAAATAAATGCTCCAACTGGACATGAAGTACTGAAAGCTGACAAACTCCATACTGCTTAAAATAGAATTTACTATAAATAGTAAACTCTCAGAAAATGCCGAGGAACCTCAGAACTGGAAACCCTAATTTTACCTCATACATGCCTACAGGCTTCCGGAATAGGCGGATGAGTGTCAGAACATATTACTGATGAGAAGGGGACATTACACATAATGAGTGAAGACTATCTTCCCTACATTCAAAGAAAGTTAAAATGTAGATGCTTAAGAAGTATTGTATGGAAGGTCATCAAATTTTGATGAGAAATATGAACCAATAGATGAAGTATTTGTTTTCGAGAATTTTTTGGAAGGTGAGATGAATACAGATAGGGACATATTTCATTGGATTCTAAGATATTGTTAAGGGTTTGAACATAGACATACTTAATTTCAAGTGAATATAGAAGAGCATGAGAAGATCGAGCTCAATATGCAAGATATTAGTTTGTGAGTACTCAAGCTATGCCTAGATTCATTTGGTATGCCTTATCTACTTTCAAAAAACGTACTTTATAATTTGTATAGTATCCATTCCAATGTATGGTATCCATTCCAATGATTGGATTGTAAATGCAATGCACAAGTTGATGCAAAAATTGAACCTGCACTACCAAGGGGATACATGTGGAAACCCAGTAAGTAATCAATGGTGTGAAGCTATTTGATTATCATGTTGTAAAGAATAAAAATATGGTCAAGAGAAGAGGTACAAGACAGATGTAGGATTGAAGAGCACATGAAGTTGCAACAAAAACTAAAGTCTACATCATCAATGACATTAATGAACACAGAAATTATATTATGCACGAATAATAATTTACATTTGCAAACTTTGCTTATAAAGACATGGGTTCTTGTGTAACTTCCAAGTACACATCAATAACTAATTCAACACACTAACATAAATATATTACCAACATTGAAATACCCACTAACATGACTAGCACTTTTACATGACATTACTAATGCATAACAGCCCAAAAAAACAAAACTATGCATCACAAAACCCAACAACACAGAATACAAGTACTTTTTTTGAAGAGACAAAAAGGAGGCTCGATACAATCTAAGGATATTTACACTTTCTTATCAAAGAAAGGATAGAGAGCAGTATATAAGGAAAAAACAAAATAAGGAAAATAAAATGAAATTTATTAGTAGGATATTTTGTTCATGTTTTCTTTACCAAACATACTTGACTCGGAAGATGTAAGGAGGATTCTAGAACATCCTATTTTCTTAGAAAGAAAAATGCATAATAAAAGTAATTTATGGTGGCTACAAAGGTTTTGAAACAACATAGTTTCTCTTAGTGGGAAATATAAATCATGTTAAAATAACAAATGAGAAATCAGCCAAAAGCTATTTGAAGGAAGCATAAGTGAAACCCCACATAATTATCAGTGGAGGAAGAATAATAAAGTTCAGAAGTTGAACTAGCTGAAATTATTTTGGTATAAACATTAAAGTGAAGGGAAAATAGATCTGACTAACAAAACATCTTCTTAAAATAGGATCAACATTTCTAACCTATGGAAGAGGAGCATAACCAATAATCATAATGAACAAAAAGATCAAGTGATTCAAGTGGGATGATGGACATTAAGACATTCAAACTAGTGTTTTTAACTTTTAATATATAGTTTGAAGACAATTTAGAATATACAGTTAGAGAGAAGGAAAATACCCACATAAGATGTAAGAACGACCCCTGATTATTATTTTTTTCTTGACACTGTTTGCTGATTGTGATGTTTTGCTGATGTGTTTGGTATGTCTTTGTTCATATGTTTACATCAATGCATTGCATGTATATGAAATATTGAATAGAAAGGGAAATACCAAGGAAATACATTGCTTTTCACATTGAACTAAAAATATCATGATGGCAATTCATTACAAGTAAAATCAGACTTAAATGAAGATGTTTCAGACCTGATAACAGTCTCACATAGGCAGCAAATTACAAACAAGGCCTTATGAAAGTCTCCCAAAGATAGTGCTAGCAATCCACAACACTCTCCTTTTCCTGAGCCAACAATAACATGTAAAAAGGCACCACGAACTCGTCGTAGCAGACCCAGAAGTTACTGCCCAACTGAGAATGGACTAAAAATACCAACCCAAGAAATGTACACCCCCCTAGGAGGGGTGACCAGCTCCCAAAATTCCAAACTTAAACAATAAATTCAAACCAATGCTTGAAAGGAGGCGCCCAAGCTAGAGGAATCCAATGAACCAATACCCAGAATGATTGGCCAAGCATGCATGGAGTTATAAATGGATTTTCACCTTCAGCCATTGTCAAGCAGAGAGTTTCTAGAATTCTGGAAATGCAAACCAGTTCTCAGAAAATGCTTTAAAACACCTCCAATCACTTCCAAAATGAAGTCAAAGATCAAGCATGCCAAAATCTTCAAACCCATGTCAAAAAACCCAAAAAATCTTCATCATTCCTCCTCCAAAATGCCTGAAATCAGACCCTGTGAACACCAAACTGTGATCCCTGAAGTAGAATCACCCCTATCTAGCTAGGGTGGATCTCTCACCACCGAAACCAACTCCAAACGGTGAGGGTTTTCGTCCTCAACTTGCAGCAGTAGAACCCTAGAAGCAATTTTGTAGTATCCTATTAAGTTGCCAAATGAAAGATATCCAAATGAAGCCCAAAGTGTTACTTAAATAGAAATAAGAGGGAGATTATGGCAACTTAATTTTGAAATTGTTTTCCCTCCAAAACACCCACGCTCCCCTTCAAGATCTTTTTCAATTTATTTAAAAATCCCTTATGTCTCCCAAATGTGTCGTCCCCCTTTTGTGGCATAATAGTTGATTTAATTTCATAAAATTTACCTTTATTCTAGGCGTCCATCATAAAGGTGCATTGTCCCCCTTTTAAAACAACGTTGCTCAACTAGGCCAGGGGGGAGGGAGGGCGGGGGAAGGGGGTCTTTTAGCGTTATAACATAAGTTATAAAATCCTCTTTTGAAAACTTAAGTAAATAATTTTCCAAAACATTAGAGCTCACTAGACAAACTTTTCCACATTAAAAACAAATAGGATCCTAGGGTCCCAAGTCAACCTAGGAGTTTTGTAGCGCCTACTGCTAGAAGCACTATTCAAATGTGCACCTGCAAATGAAACCTCTTTTGGCCCTCCAAAAAATAGACCATCCATGAACTTTTACACTAAAAAAATAACAGGTTGGAAATAAAAAATAACAACCTCTTTTTCTGATTTCATGGAACAATGGACAAGATCATACTCCTCTTGAATGCAATCAAGCTCCTCCATTACCTATTTGATCTCCTTTACCCTTTCTTTGCTCTCCTCCCTAAACTGTTGAGTCTCATGGAGCTGATCATTTGCTTCAAGTAGTGCCTCTTGGACACTTTCCAAAGAAAGCTTTGTGGAATTAAATCTCAATGGTGAGCTCACTAACCTCTTCCCTTGACTGCTTAGTCATGGGAAAAGTTTCATCTGCAAACTTGGAGGCAACATGTCTATCATGTATCATGTGTAAGAAGACTGTTTTTATTCCCTCCATAGAACTTTTAATCATGTGCAAATCAGCAAGGGGAACATTTTGCTCATGTTGGTTTCTTGGTGTCATGAAAATCAGTTTTTCAACAAGGCTTCTACTGTCATTTAACCTAGATAAAGTGTGCACTTCATTTTCCATAGACACCAAAAACTAATTTTTCCAATCTTGTTCAGGCAAGGATAGAACATTGTTGTTATATTGCATGCAAAAATCAGAATTTCCATACCTAACATCAAAGTCTCCAAGGCTGTCCTATATCACCTGTGCCTCTCCCTAATCATCTTCAATAGTGGATTGTGAAACCAAATCAACAAGGCTGCTAGGTCCTTGCTCAAGGTCAGCTACATGCAATGTGAAATCAAATTTGTTCTCAAGATCAAGAACAACATCATCAATGCCATCAAAGCCGTCATCCCTGCATAACTATGGAACAAAGTGTTGATGTGATTTTTGTGACCGCACCAATCAGCAGAACAAAGTAATCCGAAGGCTACTCCATTCTCTCTTGATCAAAGAATTTTGTGCGCTAAGATTGCAAGAAAGATCGCACGTTCAACTCCAAGGTTCCGAAATGCTTTGGAATACCCTCAGTAGGTTCGTTGTGATATGCTGTTTTTATGAGGGGACTTACACAATTGTTCAAAAGGTTTGCAGTTGACAACTGGTTAATGATTGGAAGGGAATTTATGCAATGCGGATGATTTAGCGATAAGGTACGTTTTCCTAAAACTTAACCAGAAATAAACTGAATTGAATGGCTGCAGGGATTAGAAACTATATGTTCTATCTAAAGGCAGGATGCGGTATCAATTTCGGAAAACTTCAACCAGACTCTACTCCGCCTCACGCTGGAAAGCTTACGCAAAGTTGGTGCAATCTTCAAGGGGATAGCAAGAAATTTTCAAGTCACAATCCAGTATCAAGACACCGTCAAGACAACGCATACCAAGACGTGAATTATAACTGAAGTTAGGCTTCTAAAATGCTCCAGTTGACTACACAAGGCAAACTTGCCGTCAGCAAGCTGCTAGTGGTATGGACTAAAACGAAGTTGCCTCGATAAGCACCACAAATCCACAATTAAAATCTACTTGCATGAGATAAAAAAATTACGCTACTTTAAGCTACTTTACACTACTTGAAGTAGAAGGGATGAAGAAACCTTGCTAGCTATCCATAACAAAGACGAATTTCACCATCAATGAAAAATCTTTTATTATGAAAGTTTTTCACAACAATCTTTTACAAAGTTTTCAAAAGGAAAACTTTCCTTCTTCTCCAAACTATGTTATGCTAAGCTACACCACTACACTATCAATCTCTCTCTCTAGTCTCTAGTTTGATGTCTAATCTCTAATTCTACTGAGTACAAATGAGGGGGGGGATGCTCGTTTTATAGATAGCCCAGTCCAATGGACGGCTCAAATTACAATCAAATAAGTGGCTAAGGGTTAAGCCACCTCAGCCCTAACCTAAGCTGAGAATGGGGAGTGGTACAATAAATGAATCGAATTCCCCACTCACTCCCAAAAAGTAAAAATTAATGCCCACAATCCAGTCCTCCAGAAGGTCATCATCTAGAAGTGCATTACAATTCTCCTTCTCCTTGGCTACAAAATCAATGAACCTGGTAATCATAACCTCAACCTCCTGAACCGAGATAGGTGGAATATGATCAAGCTGAAATTCCAACACCGTGATTGACTGTCCCTGCCGTGTGCAAGATTTTCTCCAAGTGGCTAAGGCATCCTGTGTAGTCTGAATCAAGCTGGAGAAAGTTGAAATGTTTTCAAATTCATCCTACACAAAAGTCTTCACCTCTGAAAAGAAAGGCTGACGTACCTCCTCAATCCATCGGTAGTCACCTCATCCGGAGGATTCAACCCGTCTAGCAAGGAGTCGCCTCCGAGTATTTGAGGACTCCATAAACGTGTTCATCCTTAGCCTTAGTGACCCTAGTTGTCTTTGCATCAAAGAACTGCGTCCCTGTTGTCATGTCCAGAATTGGAGGTATAGTGGTTATTAAATTATTTAATTAAGTTGTCCAAATTATTGATAATTTATGAGGATAGCTTAATTGATGATTCAATTAAATCAAGAGATGTTATTAAATTAATTATTTATTAAGTTATTCCCATAAAATAAAATATCAAAAGGGATGACTTATTATTTAATTCATTTAATAATAAAAAGTGACTTAAGTGACTTAATAATAAAATAATAAAATAATAAAGTCACTTAAGGAATAATCAAGAATCTTCTAGAAGTCTCTTGGTGATGAGCTTGAAAAAGTATAAAAAGAGGCTTGGGCTATGCATTTGGACATCTTGAGTTGAACACACTTTTTCTACTACACTGCTGAAGCTAAATGCTTAGCTTATTGATTTCCAGTCTTCGTTTGTGAAAGACCAAACCTAGCTGGTTAAGTGCCAATTTCGGTTGTGCAACACCAACCCTAGTTGGATAGTGGAGGAAGATACTTCAATCTTTCTCATTGGACTTATTGCAATCATTGGAGGTTATTTTTGGAGAGATTTATGAGATATTTTGAGGTCTGTAATTTTGTTTCAGTCTGCAGATCAGCCATGAGAGAAATCACATTTTCATTCATTGCTCTTCAATAAGGAGATATAATTTTGTGGGCACTTGAGGGATTGCTTCCTTTGGTGTTGGCAATCATTTTCATAACAAATTTGAGGAGTTTAGAGGCTGTATTTATTTTTCTAAAATATTGCCAGGCAAGCAGGGGCGACCCTCTTATGAAAGGGCGATTTTGGTTTAGAAAGGCTGTAAAAATTCCAATAAAATTCTCCAAGGGTCGTGTGGGGTCAAAGAGTATTGGTGCAGCATTCTTGAAGGCATTGACATCTTCAATAAAGGGAATCGAATCATTTTATGGTAGCTGCTACAGAATTTCCAGGTTCCACATTTTGTTGCATTGCATTTACAGTCATCTAGTCATATAGAGTTCATATCAAATGTAACCAGCATATCATAAATGTAATTTCAGTCATCTAGAAAGCAATAAATTTGCTTATGCAATGTAAATTCAGTCATAGCAATTAAGCATTGAGTTTCAGTCATTAGCATATAGTATTAGTGAGTTAAAGTCCATTGTATAAGGTCTGATTGCAACTCTTGAACAACTTGTAATTCCTTTCATATCTTCTCAATACCAAGTTGGAGTGATAAGGAGTTTACTTGCCAACTATTTGTCAAAATGTCTCTGATATATAGTTGCATTGTATTAAACTAGTTTGCATGCCAAATGTTTGTAGAAATGTTCCTTGGCTGTAGGTTTACTTTTTATATCATATTTTCATGTTTATGCATTCGAAAGGTACAAAAACACATTGCACATCATCTTAGGACATTGCTAGATGCTTGGAAACATTTGGGAATCAATTGTATTGCATTTGTATTCATCAAAAGCATTTCAAATACAATCTGAAACTTATTATCAACAAGTTGGAAGTTGCAAGCAAAGTGTTTGTCAAAATTCCAAGGGCAGAAAATTAGTGTTTTTGGATCCAGATTGTAAAGTACTTTCACGGTGACTCACTGAAGGTATCCAGCAAAATTGGCACTGTCACCCTCCTGAATAACTCCTCCATCAATCAGCCTCTGCCCGAAGGTAGCCATCAATGCCTCCAGCGTGAATACTTTATCACGTTAGGCGTGGCGCAACTAGCACCTCACAGGCCAGAGTTAGTGATGGGCAGTATGCTCTCTGTGTGCTTCAAATTAGAGAGCTTGTCATGTCCCCGGAATTGTAACACCAAATACGAAATATTGAGACAAAAATAAATAAACCAAATATCAAAATAATAACAATGTCTCAAATAAATGAAATAAATGACATAACATACATACATATATATATATATATATATATATATATATATGCGCAATTTTATTATAAAGATAATATTAATATATAATATTAACAATTATTATAATCATTTATTATAATGATACTATGATATAAATACAAATATAAATAAAGATATTATAATTATAGATAATATTATAATTATATTTAATCTCTTTTTGTCTCCTATAAGATAAACTAGTAAATACATACTTCCACAAACTATAATAAAGGAAAATATATAACAAGAAAAAAAAGATAAAAGATAAAATAAAAATAATATCAAAATAAAGTCAATTACGAAAGAAGCTGACCCTCATTCGGTTCCAAACAAAATTCATATGAAAGGTGATGTCCCTTCTAAAGAAACGTATCTCTTCATGGAGATACAATAAATGTAGTTTGTGAATAAAGGTAGGAAAAGACATGGAAAAAAAGACATCGAATGGAGATAAAAGCTGACGGAAGGAGAAAGGAAGTCTACGGAAGCAGCTGGAAAATCATAGGAAAGAAATATAGTAAGAGATATCTGCTGGAAAGATGCTGGGGCTGCATGAACATAATTGGGGGAAAGAAAAAGAAGAATATATTCAGACAGAGGTCTGAAAGAGAACAGAAATCATCGTGGCAGGTAAAGAAGAAGAAATATCTGCAGTCCCGTCAGCAGTAGCATGGTAAGCATTTTATAAATTTTAAATAATAGGTAAGTAATTTCTGTTACAAAATAAATAATAACAATTTATGTGGAAACTAATCAAAAGGTAAATAAATGATACTAAATGAAGGAATTAAGAATGTAGTAAGGGTTGGTGTTTAACATATACGTTTAATATATATATAGTATGTTTCCTGAATATAAAATTCATATGTTGATAAATATAATTTGGTAATTGATAATTATATATTCAGATATATATATATATATATATATATATATATTGATATTGAGATTCATAAATATCTCATAGGTGGTGGACATACAATATATATATATAATACATATATATATATAACATATTATTTACGATTAACCAATAATGATGCTTGTAGTAATTATTGAGCCTTATAGGTAATAACGATTCTATTCATTCCCTATGATGTTAATGGTATAATAGAGTTCCATCTATGGGATCTCGAAAGATACTTTGTACTCATAAAACATATTATAGGGGATTCGTTTATAGTGAGTAATAGGGAGGAAATGAATAATCCTTTGACAAGAAACAAATAATGATATTGTCTTTGATCTAACTAGATGATATTACTGAAAGTTATTGATTTCTAACGTCTCTAATGCCTCTTTGAGAAACACTTTGAATGCAAGATCCGGGTTTAAGTGCTTCTACTAGAAAGGGGCCATTACAAAGCTCCCTCGTTGTGCTTGAAAAAATGCTTTGAAAAGGAAAGTAAACTAAACTATATCCTGTCTTTTTGTTTCAGCTGTAGAGGTACAAGGCTTTCTCGAAAATTGTATACGTTGCAGCTGAGTATTTTCTGGTTTCGCAGACTACTAACTACAACTAGGCTTAATTATTTAAAATCTATCCAGTTTCCTCAAGAAAACAGAGCATGAGGAAATGGAGCAAGGATGACTATCTGACGATAAACAAGTATAGATTCTCAACTTGAAGGCAAGGTGGCACATCTATCAGCTCAATCTAAACAAGTTTATTACTCACAAAACACCATACGATAAACAAGAACAGATTCTCAACTTGAAGGAAAGGTGGCACATCTATCGACTCAATCTGAACAAGTTTATTATTCACACATCACCCGATAACCAAGTATAGATTCTCAACTTGAAGGCAAGGTGGCACAACTATCAGCTCAATTTGGACGAGTTTATTGAACACAAAACAGATTTTATCTAACTAAGGAAAGAATTCACCATTATAATTGCATGAAACCCTATGTGGCATAACAATTCATC
>VDFB02235900.1:0-13787 GCA_007258455.2 Sequoia sempervirens
TAAAAACAAGTTAACTATGATTTCTTTAAAAATTACATAAATTGAATGCGATTCCAATATGGATGATGGGTTGGTTTATGACTCTATGTATAGATAGATGTATACTAACAACAATGGGGCTCAATGAAATTATGTATCGACAAATGAATAATGTTCAATATGAAGGGTAGAGCAAAGAAAAATTTGGTGCCATTGCTTAGGTTACATCATTTGACTTTGTTATGACTTATTTTTTATTTTTATTAGTAAAATATCATTGGAGAGACAAACTTGAATGATTGATTAGTTAGCAACCAATTTATTTATTTATTTATTATCAAAGTAATGGTTACGTGTCTAAATTGGTGTCCTTCTAAAGAGTATTCCCATTTCTAAAAAAAATTGCCCCATTTAATTTAAAAATAGAAACTAGAAACTAATAGTATGTCATTTCAAAAATACAGGTAAATTTTCTTATGAAATTGCAACAAAGATCAATGCATTAAGTCTTGCAAATATTTTAGTGTAAACACACAAATAACATTGAGCTAGTAATAATATTATTATGATGTTTCTTAAGCAGTTCTACAAATCAAAATTGGAGAGACAAGGCACAATCAAAAGCTGGACAAAGGTAGTTACATAGTTTACATATGATAAAGCATCCCACTATATATCTATCATCTTAATGGGAGAGCATCACACTTTCTAGAAAGCAATATTTAATTGTTGTTACAAAGGCACAATCAAAGCTGGATAAAGGTACAATCAAAGCTGGAAAGAGGCACAATCAAAAGCTGGACAAAGGAACAATCAAAAGCTGGACAAAGGTAGTTACATAGTTTACATATGATAAAGCATCCCACTATATATCTATCATCTTAATGGGAGAGCATCACACTTTCTAGAAAGCAATATTTAATTGTTGTTCTACAATCAAAAGAGACAAGGCACAATCAAAAGCTGGACAAAGGTAGTTACATAGTTTACATATGATAAAGCATCCCACTATATATCTATCATCTTAATGGGAGAGCATCACACTTTCTAGAAAGCAATATTTAATTGTTGTTCTAGATATGGGTTCTTCTATCACCAATATTTAATTGTATATTCTTTGTTGCTTCAGTGATTTTTGATCTCTATTATTTTTATCCTTCACCATCGTAGCCGATCCGATGTCTGCAAAGCTTAATTTAGATGGCTACTTCCTTGTTAATCGAGAGCAGACAATTGGAAGGATTGAGAGCTCTATGTGCAACGCCCATGTCATGGTAATAGGCCACACCATTGCAGAGCTACCACATTAGTCATTTCACAGTTTAAATTGCTCCCTGCATTATAGATACTGATGCATGTCTGTGTTGGATAGAGCTGACAATATACCCGTGCAATCAAATATGGATATAATATTATGCCTTAGAAGAACCTAATACTCTCTACATAAATCATCTATGAAGACTTGGAAAAGAAAAGCTATGATTTAATATACTTTGAAATATGATAACCTTGAGCATAAGAAAAACTATTGTTTAGTATACATTGAAATATGATAGACTTGAGCTAGCTGCTAAATCCATTTCATCTTCCATTGGACAATATGCATTTTCCCTTGTTCTTTAAATCTGTAGTGCCTCTTCCTAAATAAGTTATGCACATCGTATCTCTTGAACCAAAGACTATGAAGGCACAAAGACTATTTTATTTTCTAATTGTAGACTATTTTATTTTCTAATTGCAGTTTGAATCCCGAATAAGATTTCATATTATTGCATTAGCATGTACAATTATAAAAATAGGGAAAATCAGTAGAGACCAAAAATAAAAAAATAAAAATAAAATTGAATGAGATTACTGATATAGATCCAAAAAGAAATATATACATATTCATATCTTTGACCCCTATAATACCTGTGAGGCCTTAATAAACCAAGCCATGAAAGTCCTCTACATTTAAATTTTGAATGGAAATATCAATTGATAAAGCTAAAACTTGCAACACATCTACAGCAGGATCTGATAAATCTGTCATTGTAAAATGCCCCCAAATCTATAGATTGTGATGTTTAAGAACAACCCTTTAAAATAAGGTAAATTCATTTAGAAATAAAATAATTTCAAAAAATAAAATTGATACATTTAAATTAATTAATCAAAATATGTGGTGCATGTCTATTAAAAGACAGTCAACCTTTATTGATGAACCCATGAGTTTGTATTCAATCAGAAATTTATAACACAAACATTATTATTTTATTCAATGATCTGTTATGATTATATTCTCATGTTGTTAAAGTCATAGAAAATGAACGAGGGCTTAAAAACTAAAGTAATAGTACATTATGTAATTAACCTATAACTTATGATAATCATTAGACAAAGTTTTTATATTTTAGTTTATTTTATAATTGTTTATAAGGTGTAAATAATACACTTAATATTTTTAATAGAAATTAGTTCTGCCTTTTATTATTAATAATAATTCATTTTTTATTTTAAGTTTGTTTATTTATTTTTATTTTTATTTTGTAAGATATATGTGATTTTAAATATTTATTATGTTTGATATATCTTTCAATTTAATTAGGATAGATCTAGATTTAAGCAAGTTTCTTTGATAAACATAATTAATATACATATATATGTTGGAAATTGAAATATATGTTTTTAGAAAGGAGATGTATTTAGTAGTATTGTTATTTAGCATTAGATATATTTTTAAGAATTTAGATTCATGTATAAAATATTATTTAAGATTATTTTATGATTTTCACAATAGATTATTTTGTTGATTTACTACAATTAGATCTTGCACAATCTAATGACATGTTAACAAAATTATTCAAAATAATAATATGATTATTTTTATGAAAACAAGTAAACACTCATAATTATATTATTGGATGACCAACTCCTCTCTACTAACTACTTATGCAAAAAAATATTTATAATCTTTCATAAGAAATTTTATATTCCACATAACTTGTTTTGAAAAAGATAAAATAATAGAGAATCACATTTAAGAAAAACACTCACTCGATATTTTCTTAAATTTACCGAAAGAAAATATTATTTTCTATTACATTTTTCGAAGAATTAAAATAAAAAATAAAAAATAATGTATTAGAGTTCCATTTTAGAAAAACTTAGATCTCCATTTATTCAACTTCATTTCAACGAAGATCCTCTTAGTACCCATGATAAGCTCATTGAAAATAAAATAGACCATTAGAGGGATAAGTGTTGGGTTTTCAAAAACTAAAAATGAATTCCACTAGTAGTGGGGATGGGAAATCAATTGTGGTAGTCACTTGGTGCACCACTAGCTATCAATGTGGTCTATAGCTCACTACTAGTGATATGGCCTACAACTGTGAAAATGGTCTAAAAATAATTTTGATGGTTTAAAAAATAAATAATTTTTTATTGATATTTGCAGACACCAATTAGATGGTATGACTGAGCATAACAACAAAAAATTCATACTATAGGGATTTTGTATGACTATATGATTAATAATGGGAGGGGCAGAAAGAATCTTCTACAAGCCTAGAGCCAAAAGTCTACAATTTTGACAAATTGACATATAATCTTAAAGTTTTTTTATCCTTTTAGGCATGATGGAAATGACTATGTTTACCTCAAATAATCCAAATTATGGGTACCCCTCGGATCTAGCAACCACTTCCCAAATTTAAACTTTCATAGATTTAGTCTCAAATATCCAATTTAGACAAAATAAAAGAAAAAAAATTCTTGGACTCTCTAAACTCAATGATGAACTCATATTTCTTTGAAAAAGATTCAAAATAAATATACAATAGAATCCAAAAACATGAAACACTCAAATCTAGTATTCTCTCAAGTTTTTATGATTCTCCAAATCATCATTCAATATAAGAGAACAACATAATCATCTTTTCAAGATCCACCAAAATTTACAATTCATATATATCAACTAAGATTAGCAAGAAATAATCCCACAAGCTTTGATACCATGTAAGAGTTGATATTGAATACTCTAAAACATGCACGATTTGATTGAAGATTGTAGCAACCCAAGATAAAAGGAATTTCCATGAAGATACAAGAGAAATCAACTATTAAAAATAATATTATTCTATCAAAGGGTGAAAATGATAGATTTTGGAAATCAAAACCCCTTGGTTATATAGCCAAGGTAATACATAGAATTAGACAAGATTATCATAAATGTCTTAATCCTATGTAATGACACAACAAAAATAAATGACTTAGAACACAAAAAGTAAATGACTTAAAACACAAAAAGTAAATGACATAAAATAATATAAAATCTAATGCAAACTAAAATTTCTAGAAAGATTCATTAGACTTGAGTAAACATTTGGATAGAATATACTCAGTGAACTAGCTAGGTAAAACACCTAATTTACACTAACACATACATATACTTGAAAACATTTATATAATAATTAGCTTATGCATTATTTTAAAAAATACTATATTTGATTGCATGATCATATGGTTAGATAATGTATACAACTAATTAGAGGGAAAAAAAAAACCAGTAATGATTGTATGCTAAGAGCTTGTAAATAGTTATATGTACTTGGAGATATTAAATTTTAATCCCATTTGAGAGCACACAAAAGGCACATTCACATGGTTACGCCTTACATAGCTCAATTCTTATCATGGAGCCCAAAGGAACATTCTCCTTTAACTATCTTGGATATTTATGCATTTTCATTATTGTGAAATTCACTTGTCCATGTCATTACCCATTTAATTTCATGTTTGTTTCAAGGAATTTCCCTTGATAACACTTATCTCAAGTATCTATCCTTTACTTTATTCTTATTGATGTAACATTGAGTTTATTATGTCACTAATATTTTTTTGTACTATATAATAAAATAAATATTTTGTTTATCTTAATTTCTGTATTCTCAAATAAAAAACAAAAAACAAAATTGTTGTGGAAAATAACATAAAGGTAAATTTTTAAGAAATTTTATTAAAAAATAATTTCTTAACAAAATAAATTGCTTTAAAAAACTCATATTTACTCCATCTGTTGTATTCGCCTTTTGTATGATCTCGAAATGAACTCCATAATAAGTCTTCTCGTCTTACTTTCATATAACATTCCAAATTCAGTGTGCATCATTATGTGCTGCGATTTGAAGCAGAAACTGAAATAAAACTAAATTTGCGCAGAAATTTATGTTACGACGGCCACCATATGTAGGCGCCCTCAAAAGGCACTACCGATACATGATAACGATATGGATCTCGATATTTTATTGCCGTTGCAAGTTTTGGATCAACTTCATCCATTACAAATTTTCTCACCAGTGTTCTGCTTCCATCATATATGTTGATTCCTTCTTCACCAGCCACCACAGTCCATCCGCTGTTGTTGACTGAAACATGCTTAATTTTTTTAGGCAAACAGATATCCACTCTACACCACCTCTTGGAGTTTATATTTTCTTCTCCGTTCTCTAATTTCCACATAACCCCGCACTTCTTGTCAACCAAAACTAATTGACCAACATCACTCCCAGCTAATTCCCAAAACTTAGTAGTAATTTTCGGGAAGCTGTAAAAAACCCTATCCTCAAAATTTTGATATGTATAATCTTGAGGGGGTGAAATTTTTGTCCAGCGTTTCTTGGAAAGATTCAATTCTAAAACCCCTCCATTGCAGGATTTATTTTCCAACCAGTAAAATCTTCCTCTGTAGTAAACTCCCTGCCCACGAACTGAATATTTACGTAAGTCTTCAAAACTTAATTCAAATGCATCCCAGGACCTGGATGATGAGTCATAGACTTCAACTCGGGCTGGGTAATTGCCCACCACCATTATGAATTGTTCGATGGAAGAATCAAACGCTTTTCCATGAAAACTAGGGCTGCTGTCATATGGAGGGATGCGTATCAATGCCCTTCTCTCTTCGTCGCAGATATAAAAGTTATTACCATATTTATAATTATCAAGTAAACAGAACATGGTGTTGCATGCTATATCTATGCGATAGGCTTGATTCCTAAGTAGGTAAAAATCTCCATTTCCTTCTAGCACCCATGTGTATCGCGTCCTATTAACAATTGCTTGAAACAGAAAAAGAGAGCTGCAAGAATGATGTATATTTGGATAAACTCTCTGCATGGCAGCATATGAGGATAGCATTTCATTCCATTCTTTCCACACGGTTGCCAATCTTACAAGGGTTCTTCGTGGGAGCAGCCTTGCTATAATATTCAACGCAATTTCATCGGGAAGGTTCCGCCAAACTCCAATTTCCATCTCCTGTTTCCAACTTTACTTTATGAAACCGCTAGTACTGGATTTTCCTACAGATCCCGAGGCATCTTCTAATAAAGCTTAGTGTGACGTTTCAATTCAGGGGGCGACCTCACGTTTCAATGTAGGGTACGACGCTTTTGATAAAGGGAATAAGCAAACCCTTGTGCTTAGAGTAGGTTAATCTAAGATAATGTATACAAATAACTATCTATCAGCCTAAACTAAATATTTGTGGTTGATGGAATGTAATGATATCATATACTAAAACATAATTACTATAAATATAAGGTTATACTGATATTGTAGTTAGTTTACATTATTTGATGAGTAAGTTAGATAACAGTGGAATCATGTTTTTGTTTTAGATTAGATGAAAAAATAATAGAGTGAGTTAACAAATTAGGAAATATTAATATGTGTCTTAATTGTATTCTCTAAAATGTGTCTTGAGAGGTTGCCTCTTAAGTAGTTTTAACATGAGATTAAAGTTTGAGGGTAGGCATTTAGGAGGGGACCCAAATTAGGAAGATGGTCTACTATTTGCAAATTTAAAATAGTTCAGCTTGCTAAAATAGTGCTTCAATATGAACCCAAAGTTATTTGTGGTTAGGTCTACTATTTACATGCTTGGATCTTGGATTATCCAATGGTGGTGGAGCTTCCATTTTGAAACCTCTCCTTCAATCTTTCTTGTGAGAAATCATTTCTAATGTTTTGAAAATTTGTCTGATGTAAGAACAACCTAGACAAATTTTCAAGTGTAATGTTTTATCATAGAGTCTTGACAGAGATGGATTTTAGCTACCTAAAAATATTAATATTTTTCCACCTATTTCTAATTTTTTCTAGATACCAATATATTTAAATAAACTAAATATTATTTTTTATTGTTAACAAGAAGGCCTCTTGGTAAGTGATTTTCTTATAAAAAGGAAAAAATTCTTGCAACCTCAAGTTTTAGCACCTTCTAGTCAATAAAAAATTAAAATTAGCCTCAATCATCAACAAAGTCTAAGGTTTCTATTTATTCACAAGAGACAACTCAATCCCCTTTTGATACTAAAAAAGTTCATAATCCTCCTATTATTCCTAAACCATTTTACAAAATGTCATGATAACATATGGATGAAAACTTATAAGAATGAGAGAAGAAATGTCAAGGCTTTCTCAAAGTGAGAGTGGCTATATATTGTCCCAAGGTTTTCACTAGTTTGAAGGTTTGCTACAAGAGAAAGATCATATTATCTCCCCTCTACCATGATTCATAATTTTTTTCTTAAAAGGTAAGAGGTATTTCTATCCACATCATAAATACTCGGCAAATACTCAGCAAATGTGTGTAGATATTTATGTATGTGTATATTCAAGACTACACTATGCACACATACATATCTATATACAAACATAGGATGCCAAGTTTGCATGCATATACACACACAAACATGCCAAGTTTGTGGGTTTTTTGCGAGCTACTGGTGATTACTCGATAATTTAATGAGAGAAAATCCATTTGCGTGACATGAAATTTTTTTGGAGATTACTCGGTTACTCAGAGAATATGTAAATGACTATTAAAACCAACATGAAAACTGCCATGTAAAACCACACTATGAATGACAATGCAACGATAAATGTCTCGTAATGTAAGATTTGAAACACATTTACTTTTGATCTATCTATTATATGTAATTACACATACATGTGCAATCATTATCTTTTAGGTACAAATCATAAACCAATACAATGAAGCAGAGCGGAAAGAGTAAGCTTTAAAACCAAACAATTGGCCCCAAACACTATTTTTGAAACAAGTAAACATCTTGTCTAACATCCAGAGAGCATTTGGTAGAAAGGATATGAAAAAGCATGGCATCTTATTCCTTGCACATAATCTAAGCTCTCACGAGGAGAAATTTGAAACCCCACAAGAGCCTTAACCCATTTTCCATCTCTGAATATTTCTCTCCTTCAATAGACTTTACATGCATTGCTTTTGAATTTTCAACAAAACGATTAGATTTTGTGCATTGAAATGGTGGCTGCCATCAGCCAGTGTATCACACAATCACTTTGCACATTGGAACACAAAATAAACCAAGAATGAACCAGCATATAAGGACTTATTTATTTACAATGATAAATTTTTCCATCTCTCAGATGATTTTCAGAATGGATTTTGCACTTTTTCCAAGAAAATTTCTTAATTTTTTTATTTCTCTCTAATTTCCACGAACAAGATGGCAATCTTCATAAGTTTTATGACCATATGTTTTCTTGATATTAAAATGGACTGTATTCATCGAGTGATTTGTTTGTCTTTATCTTGCAGAGAAGCAACTATAAGAGCTGGAATAAGAAACGTTTGAAGTGGTTAGCTTACTGCTGTTATGAAGTAAATTACATAGCACACTTGTAATGACATATTGGGTATAAGCACAACCTAATTTTTGGTGGATTTCAAAATATATAATTAATTATCAACATACCTAATTCTTCCTTTTACAAATTTGCTTTCCAAATATT
The DNA here is from genome assembly GCA_007258455.2 of Sequoia sempervirens. Classification (NCBI taxonomy): domain Eukaryota; kingdom Viridiplantae; phylum Streptophyta; class Pinopsida; order Cupressales; family Cupressaceae; genus Sequoia; species Sequoia sempervirens. Next base: position 8,800 of record VDFB02235900.1, read on the forward strand.
GGCTCCCCTCAATCATACAGACTTCATTAATGATGTTAGATTCTAACTTATGATGCGGCGCAGTGAATTTTGAGAGTGAAATATAGTTTGACCATCATGTAGCTGACTTGAACGTAGCCAAGCATATTTTATCAATCTCTGAATGATGATAAAATGATTTAATGTATGTTTTGTTTTTTGTATCAATAGTCTGCATCACTTAACTGCCTTTAAAACAATTTTTGTATCAATAGTCTGCATCACTTAACTGCCTTTAAAACCATTGCATCTTCTTACTGCAGCATGACCATCTTGTCTCTACTCCCTGTTTTTTGTCTAATATTGTTTTACCACTGGCACTTGTGCTTTCTTTTTTTTCTAATAAAAAAACACGACCTCTAAAAATTTTATACATTGAAACTAAGATAAACAACTTCATATATCTAGAAGTTGCACTTTTCTCTGTCACATGTTTATTGTAATATTCCTCGACTTTCGTCTGCAGGGTGCAAGAATTATGGTGCTTGGGCTTGATGCTTTTTAACATATGCTTTTGGTATATCAGGAACATATGGATTTGGCAATGGAAACTGTCAGGAAATCTTTAGTATTATTGCAAAATGGGAAAGAAAGCAGCGAGTCACCCATTTCTTACTTGAGATAAGAATGCTCCCAAGATTCTTGTTGCAGGGACACATGCCGATATCATGTTTATTAGTATGGTGGATGGACAATTCAATGGCAAGAGGTGAGTGGTAATTCAGCTATAGGTAAGGTTCCCAGTGAGGGAATGATTATCATTTAATAAATTACAAGCAAAATTGTGGATACTTCTCCTCCTCAGCTTAGATACACGTATCTGTGTATGTAATTGATACAGATATGATACTCTTGGATAAAACATGAATATCGCATCTGTAAATGAGCCTATACTTAAGTTGTATCTGATACATTGATGAAGCACCACATCTTTTGGTGCTGTGTCGGGTTTATGGCTTATGCAAAGCATTCAAAATTTGTGAATTTTTTTAAAATTACACACATATATCACTAAGGACACAAACATAGTATAACAAAAAATATATTATTATCTAAAATATAAAAACCAAATAATAAATATACTAATATAAATTAATATTTTATTAATTATGTTCTATACCCTAGATTGAAAACAATTGAATATATGTGTAGTTCTATAATTGCTGTATCTAGCTGTATCTGTATTAGGGAATCTTGAAAACTTGCCATATCTGTATCTGATATTGTATTTGTATATGGTACGACATCCATTTCCATACATTTGTGATTTTAAGTTTACCAACAATTGTGCAATAATGTTTCTTAATATTATCCCATAGTGTGCAAGTCTACATGGAAACTATGTCAAAGGAAAAGGGTTCTCTTATTAAATCCTTTTCTCAAGAAAATTGTAATGCATTGCGCTAAACAATAGTCCACAAAGATTGGGCCCTTCTCTTCTAGAGGTTCAAGTTCAATATTGTAACGCATTGCGCTAAACAATAGTCCACAAAGATTGGGCCCTTCTCTTCTAGAGGTTCAAGTTCAAATATGATAGTTCCATATTGTATAGTTAAGTTAAAGCACAATTCTGCAAAATGAGATGACAAATTTATTTTAGGAAATGGAATTTTTTATGTAGAGAAGTTTATTGATTACAATGCTTATATTGTTACCAAATATAACTTGTGCAAGATTGTATGTTTCACTGCAGATATTATAGCAACTTAATTTATAATCTCACACTTTATTTGCTTAGATTCATATGACTGTTCCTTCAATATGCTATTACTTACCATCTGGAAGAACCCTGTGATAATGCCATAGTCGAGCACAACAAAAATCAAATTAATTTGAAGGAGAATAGAGCATGATTTGTACTTGGCATTAGAGCATTGAGAGAATTTTACTAGGAAATGTAGATTATCGAGAATATTATGTATGCCATCCTGACTTTACCAAGATATTGCATGCGGTATAGGTAACTCAGATAAGGAACTACAGCTTCCTTGTCTGCCCCCTTCCCTGTATTGAACTTCAGAGTCAAATCCTTGTAATTTGATTGCCTTCTTCTCAGCCAATTTTTGTCTTTCTATATCAGAAGACCATTGATTTTTTATGAGCACAACTCCTATGTCTATGTATATTCCAAGGGCAAGGAAGATTTGATTAGATATCAGCAAGATCAATCACAAATCAAGAGGTAAGTCATTCTGGAAAACTGAGAAATGCTGTAACAATGCAATTTGAATTTTCCGGTGCAAGAGTTAAAAAGAAAAAGACGATCTTGAAGTCCTAACTTGGCTAGTATGACTTGTGGGTGCATCATACTGCCCTGTGGAGAAAAGGGATTTTTTCCACTTTACCTTTATATATGGTCGAAATCTTTTACCCCACAGAGCTTGAGCTCATAAAAAAGTGCACTCTGTTTACATCATGTTTCATATTCAAATTTCCAGGGCATTTAACATATACTCCTTGTTTAGAAAGGACGATTTTCAACTAAGAATGTCCCAATGTATGTGGATTAAAGAACTTAAAACCAAATCCCCATTGTTATGCAGGCCACTACGATAACCATGCAAGTTTGCTTTTTAATACAAATGATGTTACTGCTAGAAATATAATCATCTCTGGAATGGACAGTGAGTGTTGCCTAAAATTAGTGATGATCCACTTTGTTGCAATTTTTAAGTAGGGACTGTAAAATATATGGACATGCACTTCAATCAGATCTGTACAAAATGATAATCCTCTACAACATGTATTTAATTACACCATTGTAAGTTGGGACTGGTAAAATGTGGATGTGCACTTCCATTAGGTCTGTCCTTGCTGATGTGAATTTATTTATACCATTGTAAGTTTAAATTTCCTTTAGCTAACAGATGTTCCTATTAAACCTATTAGCACGCCCATTGCATCTTAGGCAGCAATTGCTACTTAATATTAATATATTTACTAGCCCATCTTTTCCTGTAGACTGCCAAGTTCAAAAAATGTAAAATGTTGTTGCATCCAAACAGTAATATCACGTTGGAAGAATAAAAATGGTGAAAAGAGGGTAGAAACTACCTAGTGTAATCGTTAACATGATGAATAAAAAATGAGGCCATCAGAAAAAGTGGCATGTTCTGGTGGAAGTCAAGCAGATTCCTTCTCCACTTAAGGATCTTAAGGACGCGAGGTTCACAGAGCCTATACTAAAGAAGCTTAAGTTGAAAGGGATGTTGCAGTTGACACCTATACAGTCTCAGGGTTTGCAGGTCATACCTTCTGGTTGTGATATGATCAAGTTTGCTTTTACTTGATTTGGGAAAACCATAATATTTGTGTTACCATAGATTATGGCGGTTTTACAGGTAGAGATAATTTAAAGGAAATACTCTTTTAAGAAGTTTATAAATGTTGATAAATCCTTATTCGATAATGAATTTTCAATTTCATATTTATGGTTAAAATCCAATCCTACTTTCTCCTCTAAGGGTCAGGAATTGCACACCTGTCGTCAATAATCTGTTTTTCTTTTCACACGGTTTCTTCAGAAGAATCTCTTTACTTTTTGGTTAATATCTGTAATTATGAACCGTAGTAAGCTTGAATTGTTTATCTTGTTCATTTCCCAATTTCTATATGTTTTTTCATTTCTTGATATGCAAATTTTGACTAAAAACGAGGTAGCATAGATCATTTTTGCATTGTAGGAACTAGGAAGGGTTCACCTATGCATGCCTTGTTTTCTGCCTATAAAATATCAATGAGCAAGTTTATTTATCAGTATTGGGTTGGATTTCTTCACAAGAAGGCATAACTATGCAAGATAGATAAAACATTATTGTTCTAGCTAGTCTTTGTATCGACACTTCCCCCAAATATTTAGGTAATTTGCACGTCAGGGTCTTTTCACTCTGAGGCAGCCAATGCCAATTTAAACTTTAATGTTTTCTGTCATATTTTAAAATTCTATAGATCTACCTAGGAATTTTGTGCTCTTTCAATTAGTTTTCTTTTCTGTTTTTTTTTAATTAAAGAAATATCCAGTTCTTCCTTGAACATGAGAGCAACAACAATGCATAACTGTCAATTAAATTTGTCTTCCCCCATAAAGTTTCAAACAGTAGGAAGAAATTAACCCACAAATCTCTATTTAAAAAAATAGAGCAAGACATAACAATATCAAATAAGTGTCTCCTTAATTTCAACAATAAGGACGATAAGGGTGTAAATCAATGATAATAAATATAGATAAATTTCTCTACAATCCATAATCTACACACAATTTAGGTTTTTTCCATTACATAAGTAGCAAACCTACATAAAACACAGCTTTGGTAAATCCTTACAGTAGCTACTGGAAATAGGCCCTAAGATTCGTGTTTTGTATATAAACGCAGCCTCAATTTTTCTAGAATTAATGAAAAAGGAAACAAGAATTAGGATCATTGGTTTTGGTTGCCTTATTTGCAAACCTCGGTAGAATGGGTGTTTTATATATTCCAACTGAAGCCCATTATCATCTGTTCGGGCTGTAGTTGAAGCAACGCAAAAATTGAGACCTTATAATTCAGAAAAAAAATGATGATAAAGGCTGAAAGGTTGGTGTGCATCTTTGTAAAATTTCAAAAGTTATATGATGATACATTTTCCTTCATTTGATGGATTTGCTGAATCATGCTAGTTTTACTTCCTAAGCTTTACAAATTTTCAAGCTTTTGGCAAGTCTAATATTTTTGGAATCAATGGATAAATTTAGATACACATAATGATGAAAATCATTACTTCAATGGTCGGCATAGGAGAGCATATGAATTATGATTGCAGAGTGATATGGGTTTGAATCCATTGAATGCAGTGTTTTTTGTAAGGTAAATGTTTTTGGCCGGAGTAATGAATTGGAACAAGTGGTTGTAACAAAGGGCTCCATATGTGTTAAATTCAATAATTGTGCAAATGATAATAGCTTGTGTCTAGAGGGAGGGTTTCCTACCAAA
>VDFB02235900.1:13807-27984 GCA_007258455.2 Sequoia sempervirens
CTTCTTTTTAACAATAGCTCTTAGAATATTCTTTTTTATAACAGCTCCAGGAATGTTCTAGCATATGGAAGTTTCTAGAAACATTCTACCATTTTCTAGACAATCTTAATCCTTAACAGGCTGAAAGGTTGGTGTGCATCTTTGTAAAATTTCAAAAGTTATATGATGATACATTTTCCTTCATTTGATGGATTTGCTGAATCATGCTAGTTTTACTTCCTAAGCTTTACAAATTTTCAAGCTTTTGGCAAGTCTAATATTTTTGGAATCAATGGATAAATTTAGATACACATAATGATGAAAATCATTACTTCAATGGTCGGCATAGGAGAGCATATGAATTATGATTGCAGAGTGATATGGGTTTGAATCCATTGAATGCAACGTTTTTGACTAAGCATGTGAATTATGGGTGCAAAGTGATATGGGTTTGAATCCATTGAATGCAGTGTTTTTTGTAAGGTAAATGTTTTTGGCCGGAGTAATGAATTGGAACAAGTGGTTGTAACAAAGGGCTCCATACGTGTTAAATTCAATAATTGTGCAAATGATAATAGCTTGTGTCTAGAGGGAGGGTTTCCTACCAAATAAGGTGCATACCTTTTGCCCCATCTATGCGGCTAGAATTTTTTAATTAAAACATTGGCGTTTACTAATTTTATCTCTTTTTTTTTGAGATTTCATGACCCTTTTTAGACCAATTGTGCTTTACAACGCTTGTTAGAGCTATATTTTTGGGGTTATCTTTTTAGTGATTGTTAAATATGTGCTAGCTAACAATTACATATGTTCCTCTCCATTTGTAATTAGGTTAAATCAATTTTTTGATTGTAGCAAATTTTTGACACACATTAGTCAACCAAGTTTTGATTGGCAAGGCTTGTTATTTCAATATTTAAATAGAATAATATTCAAAGAACATCTTATTTGTTCATCTTCATAGTGTTTGAAAACCATCACTAGTAAGAGGATATGTGTAGTTTGGATGGAGAACACCCCATTAAAATGGTACTTTGTAGGAGAATTTTTTTGTGAAGCACAAAAGTTAGCTAAGGTTTGATTCAGAAGACTTGTTCTTTCAATATTAAAAAATGAATGATATTATAGAGAACATGTTATATTACTCTTGCTTCATCTTGTAAAGATTTTTTATCCACCTAAAATACCTTCTGGGACCTAAATATGTAATGATAATTTTTTTGCTTAAGTCCCTTCCCCTTTGTTTGTTTTAGTCATCTTTGACCCACATCTAGATCATTGATATGAATATCCTAATTGGGCCAACTAGATGTAAATTGATGCCCAAAACCCATAAAAGCTTTAAAGTTTGGGTAATATTGGTGTTCTCCTTGGTTTTGGTGTGTTTGTTGCCTTGTTGGTGTTTTGGTGGTATCCATCCTTGCATGCCCTCTTATTGATCTTGAAATATTGCTTAGAGTCTTTGTAAAATCAGTTGTGTCAAGTTTGTTGGCCATTTGGATTATTGAGGATTCCGTAAATTTGTGCCTCCTTTAAAGCATCCCCAACGGTGTCTTGAATTGTAGGGATAGTTGAATGATTTCCCTTAGATGGTGTTTTGGAGCAAATCATAGGTTGATGTATGTGAAAAGAAGCCCACATCTAATGCAATTGGGTGATGAAAATAGTTTTAGTTTGAGGGAGATCAATTCCTTCAGTAGGCTTTTATTTGATAGAGGCAACCAAATGTAACAACTTTTCATGGTCACGTGCCATGGGTATTCATGTAGGGTCTGACCTACAAAGCAATGTGGTAAGTTTTGGTGCAACAATATCTTCAAAGTCTATATGCCTCCAAGTTATTGGTTGCAAGTTGTTGATCTTACTTGTACATATTGTGTCTTGTCTTGTATATGTAGTCATGTTTGTGTAGTCATGATCTTTGTTTATCATGATGAAGTGTAAGTTAGCCTTGGTCTTTGTTATTTCTTAATTATGGTTTTCTCTCAAAGATTTGAATTCTTGTTATCCTTGCAAGAGACACGTGTCCCTAATTAGAGTTTGTTGGGACTCAAATATGTAATACCAAAATTTTTCTTACATCCCTTCCCTCATGCATTTTAGTCATATTTGACTCATTTCTAGACCACTTATTTGAGATATTCTAATTGGCTCCCTTAGATGTAAATTGATGCCCAAAACCCATCAAAGGTTTAAAGTTTGGCTAATTTTGGTATTCTTCTTGGTTCTATTTTGTTTGTCACCTTGTTGGTGTTTTGAGGGTATCCATCCTTATATGTACTTCCTATTGATATCGAAACTCAGCTTGGAGTTTGCTAGGATTCAAATTTGTCATGCTATTTTTGCTTGAGTTCTTTCTTGTTTTAGCCTTTGTTGGTCTAGGCTAATAATCCATTGGAGATAACGTATGAGGGCCTTTGTTTTTATGTTTCCTTTTTCTCCAATATTGCCTTCCATTTTAACTTTAGTGAATTATCCAAGTTATCTAAGAATAAAAAATTTGGCTTAGTGTTTTGTTGGATTTCTTGAGTGGTTTCAAAATCCATATCAAGCCTCAACAAATTTTTGACAACCTTGTCAGAACTTAACGTGGTTTCTCTAACCTTTTCAAAATTGTCTCTTCTATTGTTGACATTTTTTTAAAGGTTCTAGAGCCTCATTGGTAATCAATGAGATTCTCACAACCTTGTTGGAACCTAATGTTGGTTTCATAACCTTATGATTTCAATTGTAAATAATGTTTAAGTCTTTGTGCTTTGGTGAGTTTGAAAGGTTCTAAAACCTTTGTTGACTCTCACCAAGGTTTTCACAAACTTGTCAAGGCCAATAAATTTTTAATAAAAAATTAAATGTTGCCAAGTTCAATGTTTGTTGAAGCTTGGAGTAGGTTTCAAAGCCTCTGTCCACCTTCGACAAGGTTCTCACAACTATTGGAGCTCGATAGTGTTTTCAACATCTATATGGAGCTTAGTTGATGGCCTACTTGTACTATTGTGTATAGAGGCTTACTTTATACATCTTGTATGGTTAGATAAAAATCCATAAATTCACATCTAAAACAATTTATATATTTCCCTTATTATTTATAAATAAAAGTGACATATCTCCTAGTAGACTTCTACATATCAAAATTTTCTGTCATATTCATATTTGTTTTCCATTTTGCATTTTGTAACTTGCTCAATTACTAGCTAACCTACTAGATTGTCCATGATTTACTTGGGAATTATATCATTCTCCCTCTCTCCACTTGTTAATTGAATCTTATAAGTTTGACTAAGGGTTAAGGAAGTTATATACATCAAGTCTTGCATAATGGGCTCTACATTGTGCTCCTTAACATGCATATTTTCGTTGCAAAAAACATTAAACATGCACTTTTAGAGGGTACTAAAAAAATATTTCTATAGAGGATAGAATTGTACGATTAGTGCAAAATTGTGTCATCAAGGTAGAATTGTACAATTATGCTAGAACTACAATGAATAGGATTAGATTTTGGAAGTTTAGATATGCCCCATTTTCTCAAACACTCAGGTCACAATTATCTTAGTTCTCTAATCTAAACAGTGGTCAATTTTCAGTTACTTTCAATTCACATTCAATCTATCCATCTATATTTCATTCAATTTAAATAGTGACTTTAATAGGAGTCATTTTTTTTAAAAAAGAAATTTCTTTCCAAAAACGTGGGTGGAAAAGTTAAGACAGAGACATTGGAGCAGTAATTTGCAACTTGCTATGCCGGAAATTGAACGACAACTCGGAATGCTTGCTGCGAATACCTTTCAACAGCGACGACCTAGATTTCTTTGATAAGAGAAGGAGAAAAGTCTTTAATTGTCTTCCCGTGAAGGTCCACTAGGCAGGCCTGATAAAGCCCGTGCTTGCATACCAAAGCATGAGGACGAGGATGTATAACGACGTGTGTAGTTTACAATCTTCACCATAATTATCGTCAAGCTATAAATTTAAGTTGCCTGTATTTGTTACTGACAAGAACAAAAGTTGAAGGCATTACATAAAAGTGGATGCGTTGCTACTTTTGAGCTACGCACCTTCATCATGCAAAGCCCAAATAGAAATGCCGGCCACTCATGGCTTGCCTTGTATGTACTCTTATTTTCAGCCATACCCAATTTTGTTCTTGGTACAGAGGCCGATCCCCAAATTATAGAGGCCTTTTATGGAGTGGGACTTTGTGCAGACGGACACTTACCACCAATTGCTGTGACGTTTATCTCCAGCAGGCTACCAATGGATCATACGACGGTGCCGGTGCCTTTCACTGCAGGAAAGGGCTTTCGAGGCTGGCTTTTATTTGCGTTGATCCACCGTCGCTTTTTTCTCTTCCTGTAAGTCATTATGAGTTTGTATTAAAGAACTTTGTGAAATTTAATAAAAAATGTGTTGTAAAGTTTAACAAGAATTAACTCAATAGATAACATCGTATACTATTAGTACACACCACTTAAACATTTAAACTACTTATAAATAGATGGGTGACATGTTTTGTAAGGTTTGGATTTTAAATGTTTCTACAGCGAGCCCTTCGAAGACTGTGCTCATGTTGGGAGGTGCAGTTCTAATTGCTGTATTGTGGTAGTTATTTATATTCAGCCCCTCTTTTCCAAAGTTACACACTAAAGTTCCCCCGGCCGCAGTCAGCATGAAAAGCAGGTAGAAATGAATTGGTTAATACTTGAAATTTGGGAATCAAAATTTAATTAATAATTTAAGTTATAGGATTTGAATCACCACATTTTTATAAAGTTTTAAAATAAAATTTATTAAAATAGTGGATATTATTTATTTTATTAAATTTTTTTGAAGAAATCTAAATTAATTGATCAATAATATATCATAATTGTTAGTTACTTTAGGGTTACATTACCAATTTCTTAATTGCAAATTCATAGATTTATAATAATATAATCTAATGATCTTTATTGTATTCCCCAAAATAAATATACCCACGATCTGTAATGTTCCCATTTACCTCATGAATACAACAAAAAAATAAATATTATTAAGTCTATCCTCAACAATCATTTACAGCTTTTGGCCCCATTTTGTATAAGAATAATTTTTTAAATAAAAAGATTTGCTATGATTATTAATTTTTTTTTAAAGTATTTTTTAAAAAAATTAAGATTTCTCAGAATTTTATATCTTTTGTGTAAGATTTTTAAAGATTTCTCTTACCCCCGTAAATCCATTACCCCCTTTTCTGTGTTAAAATTGAATACATAAACTTATGAATAGCCTATGATTTTGCACTTTGTTCAGAATATGCTGTTCACAGTCATTTGACAGATAAGGTGAACGTGTACAGTTAAGCATGCTACGGTATAAACATCCCTCTTTTTTACGAAGTAAGAGGAAATAAAGATGAACCGTCAACCTCAAACAAGCACTTTAATCTGACTACCACTTTTATTATCATAGGTTACAGCTTGTTTTTTCCTTAATTATGTACTTATAAATAAATTTTCTCTATTGTTTATAGCCAAACTGTTCTCTTTCTCACTTAAATTCATTATATTGTGTGTTGATGCAGTATTTGATACGCAACAAATATATTCAAATATGTCATTGTAAACATCTTGTGTACATTGTGAAAGGTTAAAACTAGCAATTGCATCTTGTGTGCAATTTGTATGCCGAAGATTTGTGGAAGGTACAAGAGTGATAAATTTGGTATAATGGATTTTGCATTTTATAAATGAATTCAATGCATAATATTTGTATATAAAAGTAAATGGAGAAAGTTGTATTATTGCCCTTTTTTTTGGAAATAACAAAATTCAACAATCGATCTCATTTATAAAGGCTTTCTAATAAAGTCCTTGAGTGGATAGTATTTTGTAGATAAATTTCTGTTTCCACCTGAATTTTTCTTGGCATAATTCAATCCACAATTAAGAAGCTCTCCAATTTGTTTGAAATTCTGAGAGAAATTGTTCTGAATTTGAATGTAGTGATGATTTTGATATAATATTACAAAATTTATTTTACTTTTTTAGTATTATTTTTTTATAATGGAACATTTAGAGTCACCCTCTTTCTTCTTGTTAAAGCCCCTCACAATAGTAGATGGACATTGTACCAGAGGATAGTGAGCAAAATCCTGGTTGTGCATGTAGCAAAAATGTTAAAATTTATTCAACAGAGTGTAAAGCAATTCGAATTGGATATGCTTTAAAGCAATTCGAGTTGGATTTTCAACAATAGTAGTTTTTTTATTCTTTAATAGAATTCTTTCCTTGCACGCTAAGTAAAGCAGCTAGGCTCTATAAATGTAAGATTGTTGTAGCAAACTTGGGTAATTTTATGTTAGTCTTTTTGTGATTGGCTTCTTGTTATTTTTGCTTCCACTATTATTAATTGTTAATTAACCCAGTTGTGTTAATTGCTATAAATCAAATTTCTTTCTATAAATTTATTGTACAATTAATCTATTGTCGGGTTATAAAAATTAACATGGTATCAGAGCACTAAACTCTTAATACAAAGCCAAGATTTGTGACGCAAATTTCAAGAAAATAAAATAAAAATCATATTTTTGTCTCCAGTTCTTTTTTTTTATGGCTATGACAACCAGTTTTTGAGGATAGGCTCGAGGGTGCATCTAACTTCTTGCAACGGAAGGGTTGGATTACATTTGTTCTCAAGGAGAATAGGCTATGAATCTATGCTAGCACAAAAATGACTCCACCAACAAATGATCCTGTTGCCTTAGATATTCACATGAAGTCAAAGAGGCCAAGGCTCAAAGGAGGAAACATATTCACATGAAGTCAAAGAGGCCAAAGCTCAAAGGATTATCCTAGATGGAGTAAAAGATCATTTAATTCCTTATTTGTCGAGGAAAGACACCACCAAGGAGATGCGGGATACACTCACAAAACTTTATCAAAGCGACTATCAAAGTCATAAGATGATGTTCAAGTAAACATTTACATAATACTAAGATGTCCAAAGGTGAGAGTGTGACCTCTTACATGTCCAATATAACATAGGTCAGGGATGAGCTTGCTACTATTGGAGAGACATTGATAAAGATGAGTTGGTGCATATAGCCTTGAATGGTTTTTCGAAGCACTAGGAAGTGTTTGTCAAGTGTGTTGTTGGCAGAGATCGACTACCTAATTGGGCAAGACTTCGAGATAATTTTGTTCAAGAGGAGATCTATGAAGGTGCTCATTGGGAAGATCAAACGAAGAAGGGTCAAGGTGAACAAAATATTGCTCTTGCTAGCAAGGGTAAGAAGAAGTCCAATAAAGAGAAAACAAAAGGTTCTTCTTCCAAGAGTGGGAAGAAGAAAGATCTGTGCAAGATAAAAAAAATTTGTTGCCATCAGATGGATCACTATGCCAGTCAATGTCTGAATAAGAAAAATAAGGACAAGCAGAAGAAGCAAGTTGCTGCTACAGGAAAGGTGGACGAGTTTGCATCACAATTTGAGAATGAGTTTTCACTCATTGCTTGTCTCTCAAGTTCAATTTCCAACAGGGTATGGTATATTGATAGTGGAGCTTCTTGCCACATGATGATTCAAAGAATGTTTCACCAAGTTGGAGGAGAAGAAGTTGGATTTCTATATTGAGCTCAGAGACAATGCCAAGTACCATGCAACTAGTATTGGCACCGTCAAGTTTCAAAGGGAGTCTAGAAAACCTTTGTTGTTGTAGGATGTGTTGTATGTCTCTAGCATGAAAAAGAATTTAATCTCAGTTTCTAATTTGGAAGAAAATGGTTACATCGTGACCTTTGAGAGGGGAAAATTCTATATTCGCCCCAAAGATTCCAAGGTTGCAAAAGTGATTGGAGTTAGGCATGGAAGTTTGTTTCAGTTACAATTTGAGCTAGCACATGTGTTGGTTAGTAGCCATAAAGGGATAGGAGACTTGTGGCACAGGAGGATGGCTCACCTTCACCATGAAGCACTTAATATTCTTAAGGAAATAGTGACAGGGCTGCCTGAGATGAAAACAGAAAAGCATGAGGTGTGCAAAGGTTGTGCAATTGGGAAATATGCCAAGACCAGTTTTCCAAACAACAATATTAGATCTAAGGGGATTTTGGATGTTGTACACTCAGATGTATGTGGTCCCATGTCAACAACATCCTTGAATGGGCATGATTATTTTTTTACTTTCATTGATGACTTCTCTAGGAAGACCTAGAAATATTTCATTAAGAATAAAGATGAGGTCTTTAGTTGGTTCAAAGAGTTTAAGGCTCTCATGGAGAACCAAATAGGGAGGAAGATCAAGATACTAAGGTCTGATAATTGAGGCGAGTATACCTCAAATGCCTTCAAATATTTTTGTTCTTAGGAAGGTATCAAGAAAGAGTTGACAGCTCCATACAACCCTCAGCAGAATGAGGTTGTTGAATGGAAGAATAGGGCTATAGTTGGAGTAGCCAAGGCCATGCTTCATGATCAGGATCTGCCTTGGTTCTTATGGCCAGAAGCTTGCAATACAACTATGTATTTGCAAAATAGGATCCCTCACAAAGTGTTGGGCAAGTTAACTCCAGAAGAGGCATTCACTAGTAAGAAACTAGATTTGGGGCACATTCGCATCTTTGGATTCCTTTTGTATTGTCACATTCTTGTGGAGAAGAGAACTAAGTTGGAACCTACTATAAAGAAGGGTATCCTTGTTGGGTACAGTGAAAATTCTAAGGCTTATCGGGTTTACATTCCTGCTCTTAGGAAAATAGTTGTTCGTAGAGATGTGAAATTGGAGGAAGAGAGGGGTCTTCCAAAGTCAAGAAACTTGATGAATGAGGAGGAACAATCACCCATGGTTGAGGTAGCACAAATTCCTCAAACTTCAGTTATGCAAGCTGGATAGCAGAGCAAGCAGGCCGAGCAGGATGATCAGATAGAGGAACAAATAATTCCTTAGCCTTAGATTCCTATTATTGAGAAGAGGAGAAACAGGGCAGCTAAGTAGAGATTGAGAGAAGCTCAAAAATATGTAGGTGATCCTCAAGATTTAGTCAGACAGAGAAGGGCTCCCAAATGTTATTCTGAGTATGTGGGACTTATGATTGAATTAATTGAAGTAGATCCTTCCAGCTTTCAAGAGGCATCCAAACACCAAGTATGGAGGGATGCCGTGGTGGAAGAGTATTCTTCCACCATGAAGAATAGTGTGTGGGTGGTAGTACTGCGACTAGAAGATAAGTCTGTGGTGGGCTCAAGATGGTTGTATAAGATTAAGCATGTTGCAAATGGTAGTGTGGAAAAGTTCAAAGCCCGGTTTGTGGCTAAAGGTTTTTCTTAGAAGGAAGGAGTTGACTATAATGAGACTTTCGCTCTAGTAGCCAGGTACTCATCCATAAAAGCTATCATTTTTATAGCAACACAAATGGGTTGGAGGATTCACCAGATGGATGTAAAGATGACCTTCCTCAATGGATTGATTGAGGAAGAGATTTACATAGAGCAGCCAAAAGGATTTGAAGCACATGAGAGGGATTCTCATGTATGCAGATTTAAAAGAGCATGGTATGGACTCAAGCAGGCTCCTAGGGTGTGGTATTCACATATTAATAGTTACTTATAGAGTGTTGGCTTCATCAAGAGTGAGGAGGATCAAAAATTGTACTATGTTTAGGTGAAGGGCGAACCTCTCATATTGGTGTTATATGTTGATGACCTATTTCTCGCAGGGCCAGAGGAGCTCATAGCACACTACAAGTGAGATCTTGCAGGAGATTTTGAGATGAAGTACTTGGGGTTGATGCATTACTTTCTGGGATTGGAGTTGTGGAAAAAATAGGGAGATATCTTCCTTGGACAAGGGAAGTACTTAATTGATGTCTTGGAGCGATTCGGGATGAAAATTGTAAGCGTATGTCAATGCCACTTGTGACCAATTAGAAGAAGATTGAGGCTTCTAGATCAGAGGTAGTGGACCCAACTTTATATAGACAATTAATAGGCTCTATTATGTATTTGGTCAACACCAATCCAAATATTTGTTTTGCAATGAACTCACTCAGTCAGTTTATGGTGGAAACTAAACGTGTGCACTGGATAGTTGTGAAGCATGTTTTAAGATATCTCTGAGGCACAGTTGATTATGGGTTGAAGTATGTTCAGCATGATGGAGTGAAGCTCGAGGGATTTACTGATGCAGATTGGGAAAGTAGTACAACTGATCGGAAGAGCACTTCAGGGTGCAGTTTCAGTTTGGGATCAGGAGCAATCTCTTGGTATAGTAGGAAATAGAAGTCAGTTGCGCCAAGTTCTACAAAGGCTAAGTATATGGCAGCTAGTATGGCTACATGTGAGGCTATATGGCTTCGAAAACTTCTAGCTGGGCTCTTTGATCAGGAGCTAGATCCTATAGTCATTTACTATGATAATCAGAGTTGTATCAAACTCCTTGAGAATCTAGTGTTTCATGACAAGTAAAAGCACATTGAGATCAAGTACCACTTCATCAGAGATTGTCTGGAGAAGGGGATAGTGAAGCTCCTTTACATTCCTACGGACGAATAGATAGCAGATATCCTGACGAAGGCCTTGATGAAGAGCAAGTTTGAATTCTTCAGGGACAAGTTGGGTGTGGTGTAGAACACCTTCCTCATAAGAGGGAGTGTTGATTTTTGTAGCTCAAAAGGTGGGATGTGGATTTTTTTTAAAGCAACTCAGTTGGATATGCTTTAAATCACTTTAAAGCAACTCGTTAGATATGCTTTAAAACAATTCGAGTTGGATTTTCAGCAATAGTAGTTTTTTATTCTTTAATAGAATGTTTCCAAGTTTGTGACGATAAGATAAATCCAATAGTGATTTTATGTGTAATTAAAGCCAAAGAAAGCAAGGAAAGATTTTTTCCTTGCACGCCAAGTAAAGCAGCTAGGATTTATAAATGTAAGATTGTTGTAGAAAACTCATATTGTATTTTTGAAAGAAACATTTGCTGTTAGGCTAAATAGAAGATCAAGTTGCGAGGGTTTTGTGATTTGCTACTTGTTATTTTTACTTCCCATTGTTATTAGTTGTTAAGTGCTTGATTTATTGTTAGTATTTATAAATCAAATTTATTTCGTGAATTTATTGTGCAATTAATTTGTTGTTGGGTTATAGAAATTAACATTAGCTACAACAAAAGGACACTTCAACCATTTTTTTCAATTGCCCGCAATGGAAGGATACGTTATGTAATGTGTATAGACAAGCTAATGTCTTTTATAAATATGGAACAAGTAAATCATGTTGAAAAGTAAATAATGGTAGACTGTAACTCAAAATATAACTTACCCAAAATTTATAAATATATACAACAAAGTTTGAATGGTCAATAAAATTCATCATAATGGCTTTTTTAAGATGTAGTTAAGTTTGAAATAACTTGCATTGGCTCTGTTTTGCAACATATTTATAAATGGCACTACATATTAACCTAGTTTTTTCTAGATTTGAATGAAAAATGCCAAAAAAATGTGTAATAATTAAATAAAATTTATGTTTTGAGCTGAAATTTTTCTTATGAAAATTGTGAAATTGTTGACAAAATTACTCTATGAAATGCACTACAACATTGGGCATGGAATATAGCTACAGTGCAAACCTTTATTCTCCTTATATTTTAGCCTATCAAAGGAAATGCCACATGGAATAATGCCATTGCATGGATGAGAGCTTTGCCACTTATATTTTCGCTCCCAAATGGACTACAACTATGCATAGACTTTAGAAGTTTTAAAATCCTAGTATTATTTTAATACTTCCAAATGAGGCATTTGTATTGCATAACTTTTTAGATTTGTTGATCAATTATTAAGCAATTTTCAGATGATGAGTTCCCTTTTTTCTCAACCTTATCCTCTTTGAATAAATCTTACACCAAAATACCCATTGTATACTTAACCCAAAATTTATAGTAAACTTCACCTTTTAAAATAAAATAAATTTTACATTAATATCATTATCAAAAAATACAACACCATAAGAACCTAAAGTATTGAAAGATAAATTTGAAGATTTATATAAATAATTTAGTGAAATAAGTTTTCCTTGAGTTGTTCCTCTTTTAAAGTTGGAGGGTATGGTCTATTTTTTCAACTAATCATTCTTGCAAATTGGTGGAGAATGAACCATTCCAACAAAAACATGAATAGGTTCCTATCAGTGGTGGTTGTGGCATTGGACAAAGAGATGTAAGTGGCAAAGAATAGGTTCTCAAATCAACAAGCTTAATAAATGACAAAGTAAACTCCTCAACATTCCATTGGAGTGGCAAAGCACAAATCCACACTTATCGTCATTCAAATTATAAATATTGTTTATCCTAGTTAGTGAGATTGCAATTTGCATTCTAATTATTTGAGTTGATGATGACTAATGATGACCTAAACAACACACTAAATAAAGTATGGAACTATTGTTGTAAATCAGAGAGTTGTGCCTAATGATTATTTAGTGTTACATTTTATTAATTTGCCTACAATTAGTCTAGTTCAGCATAGAGTAGTTTAGACTTAGTATTTAAATTAGTTTTTTTTAATTTAAACCCCTTAAGGTTCTATTCTATATGTATTGTAACTATTGTTCATTTTGGAGCATAAGACGAGTACCTATGTATGATATAGCTATATGTAGAAACTATAATCCCATAAATTTGTATGTATAGTTCTAATTGCACGTATATAATGTGGTAGCAATGATTGGGTGCCAAAGTATGACTAGGGGACACATGTTGGTTGTGGGATTCATAATAAATAATCTTAGCAATAGATAATGATCACAATGGGAAGAAAATTGTCTAATTGAATTGGAAATGAATAGGTAGAAAATAATGTAACAAAAATGATCAAGTGACAAAATACAATAACAAATTGTATAAGAAAAAAGTGCAAAATATGATAGAAATTTGTAAGATAGTTTGTGCAGAGAAAACATCAAAAGATAAAACTATAGAATCAATTCCTTCATTTAATAGATAAAAACACATTTTTTTTAGAATCAAATAAAACATAAAAAAAAATGATTCAACCATGTACAATATCCCCTAATGAAGTAGGTATTTTGTTAAAATAGGGGGAACTGAAACCAATCTGCCTATAGATAATAAGACAATTATTTTAGAATTAAAAAAACCATAAAAAAAATTCAGTAGTTTGCAACTCTTAAAATAGATTAAAATCCTATGTAGATTTCATGAGAATACATAAGTGCACATAATCTTTTTTTTTGTTTAGGATTTATTAGGATCTACCATCACTAGGGATTTTCATGGGCTATGAATCATTTGTGTTTTTTATGTAATTTTGTACTAATTTTTCCTATTTCCCTGAATTGATTACAAATAAAAATAAAATAAAAGTATTTTGTAAATATGATAGAGTATGATCATATATGTATGTATAGACACAAGATTTCTCTGGAGAGGAATGAATTCAATAGCCATGTAGAGAGAGTACAGAAAGGGAACAAAAATAGAATCTCATAGAATTCAATCCCACTTATAAAGGTAAAATAAAAAAGAACAAAGTAGTTTTTTTGTAACTTAAAAGAAAGGAACGACCATGATGTATGATAAGCTCCTTCTAAAAGCCTAAAAAATGATTTTTTTTCCATTTACTTTATTTATTGTTCAATTTTGCATGTCCTTCTGTTTTAACCCTTACACCAAGCTTGTGATAAATCAAGTCTTGCCAACCCATATAAGTCTAAAGTATATAGGGGAAATATAAAATGGAGGGAGAAGATACCTTTAGCTCAGATAAAAAACTATCTCCGATTGGATTAGGTGTGAGACAATAGATAGGTGGCTCCTAAGGAGGTAATGAAAAAAGAGGATATGTGTTTTCTACACCACTGGATAAGTATAATAACCTAATGGTCCCATGTAATAAGCATGATGAATTTTTTTTTATGGATGCTATTGAAATAATTATGGTATGCATTTGCAGTGAAAGGACCCCATAATATTATAAGGTTGATAGAATTTTAACTACACAAAAAATTTAGAAGATGTGAACAATGCTAAATTTTTTATTAAGTAGTTTTCATTGGCTATAATTACATTTTTAGTGCTTACAGATTCTCTATGGTTACTGCAAAGCTATCTTACCAACATCTAAGAGAAGAATTTAAGAAATTTAGGTAAAAGATAAGATGATACTATAAAAGGATGTCATGTTTAAACTATTTATAGAGGCGAAAA
>VDFB02235903.1:0-11031 GCA_007258455.2 Sequoia sempervirens
TGTGTCTTCTCTTAGAAAATGAGCCAAAGACTATGGAAGAAGCATGTAATGATCATAATTGGGTGAAGGTAATGAAATAATAGCTTCATCAAATAGAGAAAAATCAGACTTGGGAACTAGTGCCCAGACTAGCAAACAAAAATGTAATTTGAAAAAAGTGGGTATTCTGGAACAAGCTGGACAAAAATGGAAAAGTAATGACAAACAAGGAAATATTGGTTTCCAAAAGTTACCCTCAAGTCAAAGGTATTGACTTTGAAGAAACATATTCCCCAGTTGCTCAGATGGAAGCAATCTAGATATTCTTAGATTTTGTAGCTTTTAAGGATTACAAAGTCTATCAAACAAATGTAAAATCTACATTCTTGAATGGGAAACTGAAGGAAGAAGTCTACATTGAGAAACCAGAAGGATTCAAGTCTGGAAGTGACCTAGATGTTGTTTGTAGGTTGAACAAAGCTTTATATGGATTGAAGCAGGCACCTAGAGCCTGGCATGGCAGATTAGACAAGTACTTGATTGGACAAGGATTTCAGAAGGGATATGTTGACTATTGATAGTAATTTATACTACATAATTCACCTAGATCGAATGTTGATTGTTGTGGTCTATGTTGATGACATAGTTTTTGGAGGAAATGATGATATGTGCAAAAAATTTGTAGAAGGAATTCAAAATGTCTATGATAGATGAGTTAAATTTCTTCCTTGGACTACAAGTAAATTAGAATAGAAAATGAATTTTCATTTATAAGTATAAGTATACCAAATAATTATTGAAGAAGTTTGGGTTGGAGAACTCCAAACTGGTTTGTACACCTATTGTTATCAGATGCAAGTTGACAAAAGAATATGATTCACCTAAAGATGATGCAAGTATGTACATGTCAATGATTGGAGGATTGTTATATTTTAATCCTACCAAAACATACATTATGTATGTTGTTTTTTTAGCAGCTAAATTTTAGAAAGAACCAAAGGAATCACATTTTGTTGTAGTAGAAAGGATCTTTCGATATTTGAAGGGTATAGAAGATATGGGGTTATGGTATCCAATGGACTCAAATTTCACTTTGACAACTTATACTAATGTTGATTGGGTCGGATGTGTTGATAACAGGCCAAGCACAAGTGGTGGAGCTTATTTCCTTGGCTCCTCATTGGTTGCTTGGTCAAGTAAGAAACAAGACTGTGTATCTTTATCTACTACTAAAGATAAATACATTGCAACATCCTCATGTTGCGCTTAGGTACTATGGATGAAATAAACACTAAAGGACATTAGCATATCATTTGATGAATTGATCTCAATTATGCGTGACAATACTAGTGCAATAAACATTTCCAAGAATCTAGTACAACACTCCAAAATGAAATACAGATCCATTAAATATCACTTCTTGAGGGAGAAGGTATTGAACAATGAGGTAAGACTTGAATATGTACCTACAAAAGAGAAGATTGTAGATATTTTCACAAAAACCAAGAGAAAAGATACCTTGCTATCTTGGAAGAAGTTAGGTTTTTCCTCCTAATCTAAATAATATGCAACTGCAGTGCATTGGTCCAAGATATTACACATGTTAACCTAATCTCGATCAATACTCGGGAGGCTTCCCATGTGATTTTGTATGCCCTTGGTCCTCGATGTCAAAGGGGAGAAGAAAAGAACACAAGAAAGAACAAAGGAATCACATAAGTTAATGCAGAGAGTTGATTTTTAGATATTTGAAGGGTACAGAAGATATGGGGTTATGGTATCCAAAGGATTCAGACTTCACTTTGATAGCTTATACTAATGTTGATTGGGTCGGATGTGTTGATAATAGGCAGAGCACAAGTGGTGGAGCTTATTTCCTTGGCTCCTCATTGGTTGCTTGGTCAAGTAAGAAACAAGACTGTGTATCTTTATCTACTACTAAAGATAAATACATTGCAACATCCTCATGTTGCGCTCAGGTACTATGGATGAAATAAACACTAAAGGACATTAGCATATCATTTGATGAATTGATCTCAATTATGTGTGATAATACTATTGCAATAAACATTTCCAAGAATCTAGTACAACACTCCAAAATGAAATACAGATCCATTAAATATCACTTCTTGAGGGAGAAGGTATTGAAAAATGAGGTAAGACTTGAATATGTACCTACAAAAGAGAATATTGTAGATATTTTCACAAAACTAGTGAGAAAAGATACCTTTGAGTATCTCCGGAAGAAGTTAGGGGTTCTACCCCCTCCTAATCTAGAATAATATGCACCAGGGTGTGCATTGGTCCATGATATTACATGTTAACTCTAATCTCGATCAATATTGGGAGGCTTCCTCATAGGCGTATTTTATGCCCTTTTTCCTTGATGTCAAAGGGGGAGAAGAAAATAAGACAAGAAGATATTGATATTTGATTTTTTTTTGTTTGTTGTTGATGGATGTTGCCATCAATGACGAATGGGGAGATTGTTGGAATGTGATGATGTTGATTATTGTCATTGATGTCAACATATCTTGGTTGATGGATTCTGATGATTTGGTGATCTGGATTGGTGTGCTCCGTATGTTGTGCTATGATGATCCATTGTTGTTCATGCTTTTCCTAGTTCCATTCATTTTGCAACATAATGAGACACACTCTTATGGGTTTGCACTGATCTAGAAATTGGTTAATGTGCCCCGAAACATTGTTTGAATTGTAATGTGTATATTCTATTTCCGAATATCATGGTGAAAATGTAGCATTTTGATTTGAGTGAGGAGGTTCTGATTGGTCCACATTTCATTCCTATCCACTGCGGGAATGTCTTGTGGTGACTTAATTCAAATTTTGTTTGGCCGACTTAGGTGTTTATGGAAGCATGGAATGGTATAAGAAAAAGTTAATTTTGTTTGATGAAAGAAAGTGTGATGAATGTGAAAATCCAGATATTGTGAAGTATGTGAAAGTACATGACCAAGGGTAGTAGATAGTGAGATTCTATCTGGTGTCATTATTGATGATAGTTATTTTAGTAGAGGATTCCCTTTCATCATTCTTTTGGTAGTGAGTTGTTTTCAGTTGGTAGTGAGTCATTTTCTATAGGAAGTGAGCCTTTTTATCTTTGGTTGTAATTGTTGGGAAATGAGCCCACCAATAGTGATCCTTACCTGTAGTAAGCACTTGGGAAGTGAGCCCTTGTAAAAATCACCTTAACTAGTGTCACCTTAACCGACATTTTATAATTGAGAATTAGTATTTTTCATGGTTTTTCCCTTCTTGGGTTTCCACAAAAATTATGGTGTTTATTGTGCATGGTGTTGTGTGCTTTCATGTTCATATATGTTAGATAATTATCTGATTCATTTAAGTTTGCTCTAGATTAATTAAAGTCAAGAAAATTGTTTTATGATAACTGATTCACCCCCCTCTAAGTTATCTAGACTGCTCAACAAAATTGACAAATATCCATTAATATTTCATGAATTCCAAAAAAAATTCTATCACTTAAGTAGATTTAGCTTTAAGAATTCAACAATACAATGGAAATCAAATATTTTCAATAAATTTACATTCATTCATCTATTTTTTGGTACATTTTCTAAAATTTAAACATCTAATCTAAAATAAAGCATAAAAAATACTTGAAAAGTAAAAGAGCTCTTGGGTATTATCCGTGCATGCCCCAAGAATTAACCAAATCAAATAAAACCACTCTATACTTCACTAGATTGCTTCACAACTAGGCATAGAATGGTGCAAGCTTTTAAAAAAGTGGTTGAATTTGGACACCGAGTAGGTTCTTTATGCACCCTTAAATGACAAAGCATAGTCTTCCCCAGCCGAACAAACAATCAACTACAAAATATAATAGTTGGTAGCTTTCAAATCAGCTTTGATATTGATCGATTTTATGTGCATACAAGTTTTTAATCTAGAATGATTCATGAAATAGGAAAAAGGGTCAAAACTTAAAGAATTTTTGGCTCTTTTGACATTCACAAATTATGAACTTAACTTAAAATGAAACATCTTCCAGTCTTTTATAGGAACAAGACACAGGGAAGATAAGAACAATACATGAGAGGAAATCCAAGGGATGAATCATGACAAGGCATGTGGAATATGATAACTAGAAAGAGAATTGCTAATGAAGTCAATAGATGTCAACCTTCCTTAGCACATTAATATATTTTGAGTCTTTCATCTTCTTATTATTGCCAAGATAATAACTTGAATCTAGATAGTACATCGGAACTTTCCCATATATTCAGAATGATTTATTTATCATCCTATTCTCACATCCTAGTTTTGTCTCCAACTTTCTACTCTCGAGAATGGGTCACACCGAAGGTTGGTGCTCTCTCTTGCCACATTCATAATACTAGGATTCTTGATATTCTAACAAACTCAAGCTCCCCTGCATATAGATTCTTAAAATGCATCACCCAATATAGATATGATTCTATCCAAGATAAAAATTTTCTTGACCGTCCATACCCAAATGTTGCATTACAATCTGCCTCTTCTACAAGTAAAAATTCCACACATTAAATCCCTTTGAAAAAATTCATAAAACTCTCATGAAAATAAAATCATTATTAATAAATCACCATGTTAAACCATC
Source organism: Sequoia sempervirens (assembly GCA_007258455.2). Taxonomy (NCBI): domain Eukaryota; kingdom Viridiplantae; phylum Streptophyta; class Pinopsida; order Cupressales; family Cupressaceae; genus Sequoia; species Sequoia sempervirens. The sequence goes on from VDFB02235903.1 coordinate 4,607, forward strand.
ATAAATATTACACTTTTTAAAATATCATATTCTCACATAATTATTCTACCAAACCTTCGGGCAACATTAAACATTTAAATTTTTAAACTTAACATTATTACTTGGTACCCAGTACCTGATACCAACAAATTTTCTTGGACCTAAAATTTTACTGGAACTTCCATTTTATCGAACCTTTGCTCCCAGAATGGAACCTTGTGCCTGAAACTTTACATTAAAACTTTTACATCTATGGCTTCCTGATACTTGGTTCTCGGTACTTGGTCTTCTTGAATCATGAAATACTTAGAAAATTTTCCTTTAACTTTAACCATCTGGTGATCTCTTCCTCTAGCTAGCACCTACCATAAGCATTAGTTTTCACTTGGGTCCCCAAGCTTTACATTCTTGGGGCTTGTTGTGAGACCACATAATAGAATGGTGCAATTTGAAAGGATCTTTGATTTGGAAAAAAAATAAGAGATCAAGATCAATAGGCTAAAAGGGATTCAATAGCTAGTTAATGTGATACTTATAACATGGGAACTCCAGATGAAGGGAATATTTTTTTCATTAAGAATGTCTGCACTCCTAAGGAAAACAAACGTATAATTGATGCATTACATGTTTATCGAGATGTTATAGCTTGGAGTTATGAATATCTCAATACTTATGACACTTTAATCATTACACATATCATTCCTCTAAAGGTAGGTGCAAAACCTTTCAGATAGAGGAAAAGACCAATTAATTCCTTGTTAGAACCTATCATTCAAAGAGAAGTGCAGAATTTTGTATTTTCTTGCATCATATTTCCTATTAGACACTCAAATTGGGTGGTAAACTTGGTGCCAGTACAAAAGAAGAATGGTGAGATCAAGTTATGTGTGGACTTCAAGAATTGGAATAGGCCTCAGAGACAACTATCTAATCCCATCGTTGGATGAAATTCTACAAATCGTGAATGGTTCCCAGATGATGTCCTTCTTGGATGGTTATTTTAGTGATAATCAAGTAATGGTTCAATATGAGGACAGGCACAAGACAAACTTCACGACCAAGTGGGGAACATTTCCATATAGGAGGATGTCATTTGGGATAATCAATGTAGGAGCTACTTTCTAGAGAGTCATGGAAATTGCTTTCAAAGAAATAATTGGTAAGTGTATTATCATTTACATGGATGACTTGACTGTCTTTTCTAAGAAGAGGGGAGACCATATCTCATATTTATGCAAGGTATTTTAAAGATATATGGAGTTTGATATCTCTCTAAATCTAAAGAAGTGTATTTTTAGGGGCATGGAAGGAAAACTACTAGGTCATGTCATTTTAGAAAATGGTATTTCAAAAGACTCTGAATGTATACAAGCAATATTGAAAATTCAACCTCCTGCAAGCAAGAAAGAAATAAAATAATTCTTTGGAAATATTAACTTTGTTTGAAAGTTTATCAATAGTTTTGCAGAGATAGTTAAGCCCTTAAATTCAATGCTAAAGCAAGATGCAAAGGTAGAATGGAGTTCTAAAGCTAAAAAAGATTTTGAAGAAATTAAGAGAGCTATCGCAGATGCTCCAGTTTTGGTGAGTCCAAATTATTCCAAACCATTTTACATATACTCTTTTGCATCAAAACATTCTTGTGCTAGTATGTTAACTCAGAAGTCAGACAAAGGAGATGATTATGCAATTGCATTCATGAGTGCTTCGCTAAAAGATGCAGAATTGATGTACCCTGATGTGGAAAAACAAGCATATGCACTAGTTAGAGGGGTAAAGAAATTTAGGCACTTCATATTAAGGAATAAAGTGCTTGCAATTGTCCCTGATCCAGCAGTAAAGCTCTTGTTGATGCAAAAGTGAGTTGGATGAAAGGAGAGTAAAATGGGTCACCGTGTTGTAGGAATATGACATTGAGATACAACCTATGAAATTAATAAGAGGTCAAGCTTTAACAAGGAAAATGGCTCAAACTAATCTAGAAATTACAACACAACAATATCATCTTCAAGACGTCTCACCCAATGAGTGGTATTATGATGTGGTCAATTACTTGCTCAATCAAAGTAGAGTAGATTTTTGAGGTTGAAGAGTGCTAGTTACATGTTGAAATGATAAATCTTGTACAAGAAGAATTGTGAGGGTATTTACATCCACTGTCTAGGAAAGGAAGAAGCAACTCGAGTTATGGTAGAGCTTCATGATAGGTATGGTACAGGTCATGGTTTGGGTCCTACTATAGAAAGTTAGATCTTACAAATAGGATATTACTAGCTCAAGGATGCACACAATCATGTAATAATAGGTATCATGTTTGTCAGACTTCTGCTACTAGGGATAAATACTCTATTGTTCCATTACAATCAGTGATTGAGGTAAGACTGTTCACATAATGGGGATTAGACTTCATTGGTCCAATTAATCCACCATCTTCCACTAGGCACAAGTGTATTCTCACTGCTATTGATTATTTTACTAGAGGTACTCAGACATGCAAAATTAACGTTGTGCATTCGATCAGGTTCATTCATCAAGGTTCCACATTAGGTGCATTCATCAATTAATCAAATTCACCTTCATTCATTTATCAAGTAATCTCATTAATTTCCATCTCCTAAGGTCATGTATTCAAAATTAAATAAACATTATCATCAACCTTTTAATCAAATAAATCAAACATCATCCCTTTAATTAAATAAACCATAACTTTATTAAATCTCCAAATCCATATTTCATCCTTTTCTGATTTAAATAAATCAAACATTTAAATCATGAAATTCAAACTAACCTAATCATCATTAAACTAATCTAACCATGATTAAATGCTAATCCTCACCACTTGCATTCTCTAGATTTAGCCACTTGCACCAATAAATCAATTTATTGATTTATTAAAATCAACATTTTCACTCAACATGGAATATTCCCTAGAATTTGAAATAAAAACAAGTGGACATGTACATCCAACAAGTCATTTATGAATCTTACATGGCTCATGTCCCTTCCAAAGGTCAAACTCAACATTCATTTTACACATTTGAATTCAAATTTCCCCCTCTTGGGCACATTTCCCCGCACATGCATCAACCACTACTTGACAAGTGTCTTCCTCTCATTTTCCAATCTTTAGTCCCACATTGTCATTTTAGCATTCTTTCAACTTGAGAATCTTCAAATAGAGGCTTCATCCTCAAGCAAATCCTTCACAAATCCACAATCCTCATGCAAGGTCACTCTCCTTGAGAACTGATTTTGTTCATCCACTCCACAATCTTAGCATTTTCATCTCCAATATCATGCAAGGTCACTCTCTTCATTTGAGAAATGATCTTGTCCATCATTATCACTAGCTTATCTATCAAGGATTGGGAAAGGGCTATTTTCAACAATAGCACCAATCCACTATGGAATGTTATTTACTTCATGATTTATTGTATGCTTTCATCTAGTTTATTTAATCCTTTTTGTTGTTTTGATTGCATCATTAAATCATGTTGACTCATTTCATATGGATGTTGAGGTTTTGCTTTGCTTTAAACTGAATATGCTAATGTATGTTTTAAGGTTTAACCATTTGCAGAAATCAGCAACCACATTTGGCGCTAGAAGGCAGCTATAGATTTTCTTTACAGTTGTTGTGCATCTAAATGCTTATTAGCATAGCATTTGTGAAAAGTTTCTTGTAGCCTCTACAATAAACCTATTTTGTGTTCTAGAAGAAATCTTTCAAGTAGATAATTTGTGAAAAGTTTATATAATTTAAATATGTTTTCTATCTGATCCAGTCAGTGCGATAGCTCCTGCACCTCTCTTACATCTATTAAGTTTGTGCTAAGAGTACATTTATCTAAAAGAATCATTCTTAGAACAGGAAGTAACTACATTCATTGCACGCGTACAGTCATTACACTAGATTCATACATTGAATCACAATGATAGCTTTTGTCATTCTATTTGTCTGAACCTCTATCGTTTCTTTTTTTTGTTCACTCTAATGTTAGGTAGACATCACCATACTGATATTCTATTTCATGCATATGATTTCTTGTATTGTTTGGTTAGAATTAAAATATCAAACAAAGCACGTATTGACCATTTAAGTGCACAGTACTTTCATTTTATCTCATTGAAAGATTGAGAGGCTATTTGTTGATAATGGCGCTTTGATCTTCATTGGACTTTAGCGCAAATAGTGAATGCTTACTTTGATTGTTGTTTACTGTTACTAAGTATGGTGGGTGCCAGTTGAGCTCACTACCAAATCTTTGTGCCTGACATAATTCTGATCCTCCTTTTTAGATCTCTATGGGTCATTTAATATCAGATTGATAGGTGCGGCAAGTAGTAGATTCAGCATGTTGTCCTTCATCGCTTTATGGCATTAAATGGTTCATCTTCTAGAGGTATTTCAAGATACGCAAAGTCTACCTATTTGATTTCAGAGGGATGAATAAGAAATAGTCCTATTCATGTCGAAAAAAAAATGATAGTTCTTCATTTTAGATTCACAAGTGTTTTGCCTGAGTGCTTACTTTTTCTCTAACTGTCATATACGAGAATTTGGTACATCTTTTATCAATCTGTCCACTAAGTGTAAACTGTCTGAATATCAAAAAATTTGTTGATTGAAGCCTATATATGATTGAACAAATTGAAGTTTGTAGGTGTCGGCTTTCACATCGAATTTGGCAGTTTTCCCTCATATTATGATCTGTAAATATCATAGAAGGTTGAGGTAAGTACTAACAGACCGACAGCAGTGAGAATGATTTATCAAAGCACCATATTACTGTCAAATATCACAGGCTTTTAGTTCGAAATAAGCTGAAATCTGGTCTTAACAAAGTTAGTTTTGTTTTGTCTATAGGGACGCATCATTTAGAGATCTTTTTTTGTTATGCCTATGCTCTTAGAGGGGCGTGAACCCCAACTTGAGGGTATGCCATTTGCTTTGTTTGGGCCTTAATTTTTTTAGTAGAACAAAACTATAATATCTAACAAAATCCCTTTGTACATTATTCTCCCTTTTGCGAGCTTGTTGTTGACCATATTAATGAACGATGGCCAACTAAGTTAAAGAAGGAATCTGACAGGTTTTGAAGTATTTCAGATGGTGAGTGTAGTTTCCATTAACTGGCTCTGGACGCTAAGACCAACCATGCCTTCCTCTGCCAAGGAAATTAAGATCTTTGGTTGCTGTGATTTATTAAAAATTGTAGAGCGTTGTTGTCCTTCATTAATAGGATCAAACACTGTAATGTTGGTGTATTTACATAGATTGTATAGCGCTGAAACTACAACTGCTATGCACCAAACACCATCTAATGTCATTATATCAATTGACTAGTTTAGGAAGACACATCCTTCATGAAGATACACTTATGATATAGGTTTGTCCATTTTTATTTTTATTGTTTGACTTTTTGTGTCAAGAATGCCTAATCAAAATGAATGTTGAATGTCGAATCTTGTGAGGTAAAGTTTTTATATTTCGGGGATATGAAAATCTATAAATCAGGCAGCAACTTATGGCAAGTGACTTGGCATTTAGTTGAGGTAACTCCATATTATTCTAATCACCTTTTGCAGGAAGTGCAAGAAAATAAAGTTGGGCATCATAAAAATCAGTTGAAAAAGAATCTTGTATTGATATTGGTTGAATTCTCCCCATACTTGGGCACCTCTGTTAATTTTCATTCATCTATCATTATTTGTTAAGGGTGTGACTTTTGAACTAAACATAGAAATCTTGAAATCAACTATGGCTTTTGTGCATTAAACATGGAAATGTTAAAATCAATTGTTCCTTCATGGCTTTTTAAATGTGGAAATTTTGGAACGAAAGTGTTCTTTTACAAAAATATAAAATCTTGGTAGGAAGTTATTTTCATTCTAAAGAATTTATGAGCCTTGATAATTTTATCCTTTTTTTAAAGAGGGTTTCTTTGAATGATTGACATTTCTTATGTATGCCTTTATCACTTATATCTAACTTTTGTATGTAACATCTTTTATAGGTGAAAGAGAAGGAAAGCAAGGAAAGCGAAATGAAAACAAGAAAAGCGAAGGAGGATAATGAAACAAAGAAGGTACAAATAAAGGAAAGAAAGGAAGCCTAAACAAAGGAAAATGAAAGGAGGAGAAACAAAGATAATGACTTGGGAGGATTAAAGTTTTTTTTTAACACTTTAGTGTTTGTTTAAACACTTTTTTATGAAATTTTCATCTTTTTATTCTTAGGACATTAATTTTCATTTGGGTTTAAAAGGAACACTTTGATTTTTCATTTGCAAAGGTTTAAAATTGAAACTTAGACACCTACTAGATTTCAATTTGGGCTAAAATCGAACAAGCAATCTTCATCTTTCCTTTGGTGTTTTAAAATGAATCAAATCATTGCTTTGAAGGATAAAATTAATGTGTGCCTTTATTGTTTTGTAATTATT
>VDFB02235904.1:0-16635 GCA_007258455.2 Sequoia sempervirens
CAAATAAAGCAAAGCATAAGAAAGAGACAAATAGTGAAGTTATGCCTAGAAAAGTGTGAATGCTTGTTACAAGACTTTACAACACTTCAAAATAGGACTTGATTAGTGATTAAAAGGTGATTTTTAGGCGAATTGTAATAAATAGAGTGTAGAAGAGTGTAGAAATGTTGTACAACACTTCACAAGATGTCACTATTTGAATTTTAGTACCTAAATATGCATGTTCAAGCCATGTTACAACATAAAATCAGAGCAAAATAGATCAAACACCATGAAACAAGACCTATAAGTCCATGAAAATGACAAGACCATTTTTCTATGGCACACATGTAAATGAAAAAAAAAATCCATTAAAAAAAGTTAGTTGCCTTGTTACATGACCCAAGACATGATTAATGGCCTCAAAATAAAAGCTTTGATAGATGAGGACTCTCAAGTGCCTCTCTGAATACTTAGAAGCCCTTATGACATGGATGGTCTACAAAAATAACATAGTTTCCAATGTAAAATGGTATGGATTCAAGTGTATGGCCATGTGAAGGTGATGCAAGAAGATGTGGGAAGCTTGTACAATTATAGACAACCATTTCTTGTTACCAATATTTGGAAATAGTGCTGAGAGATATAATTTTCTATACTAACCAAAGAAAGAGGTGGAAAAAGTGGAGCAGTTATAGAATCAACAAAGTAGTGGTCATATTCATAAGAAGCCCTAGGGTTTTAATCTCCAATTGTTGATAGAGGTATTATGTTATTGTACTGATCTAGGTCCATCCTAAACTTATAAAAAAAACCCTTTTATATCAAATGATTAAAGATAGAATCAACCTTAGTTTAGTGTCTCCTTGTGTATACTATATATTTCTATACATGTATGGTTTAGTTTGTCAACTTGATGACTATAATATCCTTGAAAAGGTATTATAAGGTATCTTTATTATAATCTTGTACAATTATAGATGACCATATCTTGTTCCCTAATATTTGGAGATAGTGCTGAGGGATATAATTTTTCTATACTAACCAAAAGAAAGAGAAGGAAAAAAGTGGAGCAGTTATAGAGTAAACAAAGTAGTGATATTCATAAGAATCCCTAGGGTTTCAATCTCCAATTGTTGATAAAGGTATTATGTTATTGTTATGATCTAGGTTCATCCTAAACTTGTAAAAAAACCGTTTAATATCAAACAATTAAAGATAGAATCAACCTTAGTTTAGTGTCTTCTTGTGTATACTATACATTTCTATATATGTATTATTTAGTTTGTCAACTCGATGACTATAAAATCCTTGAAAAGGTATTATAAGGTATCTTTTCAACATAATAAAGGAAATGTATGGGTATTCTCATGGATTACAAATTATACTCAGTTAATATTTTGCAACCGTATATTTATTTTTTAAATGTATGTGTAGAGACTATCTTACCTATGCATTTTGAAAGATATAGTCTTTTGAGGTATCTTGGTTAAGGTATCACCTCTGGTTTCAGTTATTACATATTTTGAATGAACTCAAAAACTTTTTTTCCCAATTGGATAGTTGTGTTAATAGAGTACTATCTCCATCTCCCCATCATCTCAACACAGTTAAAAATAAATTACTATAAACAACTCTTCAATTTTATACATTTTAGTGTGTTCTCACTATAATGTCTGAGTATATATGACAACATAAGGGGTTATCAAGAAACACATTATCAGAAACTTATATAGTAGATCACATTTTTTAATAATATTCATAACATTGAGATCCCTAAACCATCTCATAGACATGAAGTGACAACCTAAATAAGGGTGCATTATGCAATGGGTCTGGTTTGTGTTGTGGTTTCAATGGTGATATCCATTGCAACAAATTAGAGGAACACATCTTTGTTTAGTAGAGCTAAAATTGAAGGAGGTCCTACCTACCTCAATAATTGGTCCTTAATTTCTCAAATTTAATACATGTTTTTTGGATATTATTCTCATGTTTGACACCTCTAGCACTTAGAAGACTTTTCAACCTTAGGGATTTAGGACCTCCAACTCATATCACCAACAAAACAATAATAATGTTATGAAGGATGGTAGAAATATAAAATATTGACCACATAACCTTTTTAATACAAAGGAGATTACCTTAGTTGGAAAAATCAAGAGAAGTGCATCTATAATTGTGTTTGTATATTTTATAATGTGATCTTCGATTTTAGATGTTAATTTTAACATGTGTGACCATTATTTAGTGTCGGTATTTTCCCCCATAAGTTTAGGTCACTTCATCTCTTCACTATTTAACATTTAATATTAATAGTAAGGTGAGTGCAATATCATGATGGGCCAAAAAATTCTCCTAAGTGATAGTGAAAATTCTAAAATAGACATGTAAGTTTAAGTCAAAAATTGAATGAGTTAGCTACATTATTTTTTTAATGTAGTAATAAAATTTGTAAGAAATTGAATTAAATTTATGGTATAGTACTTTTAAAAAAAATAATTTTGGTGAAAATTTGGTAGTTCAATTAGATAGTACGATATTATTTTAGAAGAATATAAAAAGTAGGTATCATTACGGTGAACCTAGGTACATGAAAAATAAAATAAATATTTTTCATCCAACTTTAGAATTACATAAAAAACACATGAATGGATGTGATGTATAGTTTTCTAATTTTTTAATGAATTAATATTTATAAAAGTCTTGTTGACTTTTTAGAAATATCAAAAATTATTTTTTTGGAAAACCTAATTTTTTTAAAGTTGGTGATAAATGCTTTTGATCAGAACTATGAACTGGTGAAGCCATAGATGAGGGACCTCATCCCTAACTTGAACAGCCATCAATAACACCCCAATAGAGGTTTGAACCTTAGTGGCTAGAACCACAACACCATGACTTAACCATCACACTATGTCATTACCAGCTAAATTGACAAACGTAACTTAGAAAAAAAGTGAAATTCTATTTTTTTATCCTAGATTCAATAAAGCTTAAAATATGTTGCATCATTTGATCATAAAAAAGATAAATAGTTTGACATTTTTTTGAATTTTTTTCAATACATATATCTATCAAGAAATTGGTTATAATGTATGTAGACAAATAATAATTACATATTAAAATTTAATGGAGCACATATTATATTTTTTAAATCTTGATACTTTCTTCTATGGACCGTTTTCATTTTAATATTTTAAGCTACAAAAAAAAAATGTTAAGTTCAAAAATTAAGTCATGATTTTTTTTAAGATGATACTAAATGGATGTTTATGCAAGATTGTTTGGCAAGATTTAGGTCTCCCACTTGTATTAATGTAAGATATTACCAAGGAATTTTCAAAAGTAATATATATTTGAGAAAGAATTAATATCAATTTTTCCATCCAAATCTCAATATAAGAATAAATGCTAACATTTTTCATCCAATAGGTTTGTTTTTCCATTTTTTTCATTATTACTTGGCCTGGTATAATCTTACAATCATCCAACATACACATTTTCTCTATATCTTAACAATCATTACTTTTACCATTTACTCAAACATTTTTCAAAAAATTATTTTATTGTACCAATTAGTTCTTTCTTTGAATATTTTTTTGACAAATTATTGTTAACACTCAATTCATCCCCATAATATTCTCATGCATATCCCTTATAGTGAGCACATCAACAACATCAACAAATAGACATGACATTAATTTAATCTTAACAACATTGTTCCAAAAATATCAAATAAGAAATGAAATACAAATAAGTTATGATCACAATGTTTAATAACATGAAAATAAGAATATTACTTAAGTAATGACATGACTTATGAAAGATATTACGAAGAAAAATCCTATGAGAAATGGAGATTTTTCCTAAAAAAATAACTCTTTTTAAGGTTCAAATACTTATTTGTTCCAACTTAATTGCAAACCTTTTCTATAGGTGAAGTTTATTGAAACAAATATTTGATTCTAGTAAATCAAATTTTGAAAGTTTCATCACGAAATATCTCTTTCTCTCTCTTAGTCTCTCTCTATCTCTATCTCATACACACACATACACCCACACACACCGACACCCACTATTATGTATTCATGAAAGTGACTCACTATGCAAGAGACAAAATACAATTGGATGATCAAATAACCTAAATAGCCATGCTCACATAATTTTGTAAATTAATGGCATATGATCAAATAGCAAAAGGGAAATATTAGGAAGGTAGCCACAAATTTAGATAAAAATCACTCTTTTTTCATGATGATCCACTATGGGCTATTTTTAAACATCACCCACTCAATGATCAAAGGTAATTTTTTCCCAATAAAAATAGAATAACCATTTACTACTTCTGAATGTGGATGGGGTATAAAATTGTTATTGACTATTTGACTATTAAAATAGATTATGTTTAAATTGAATCTCTATCTTACCTACGCTAAAAATTTTAGTAAAATTCTCTATGATTTTTCCCTATTTTATAATTTTTATAATTTAATTTCAGCCACTGAATATTTGAATACAATTTCTAATTCCGACTTTCATGATTGCTACTAAGTAGAGTTCCAATTAATCACCCACAACTCCATGTACATGGTTAAGTATTAATTCATCAAATAGACTTATCTTCAAAGTTTTCTTCTTAAACAGCACTCAAAAATAGGTAGATCTGATTTTGAACGACTTGATGCATATAAAATATTCAATGTGAAACAGTTGTGATGCATTTATGCCTTACTATGTCAAATACATCATATACGGACTTTTCTTTAATGGCCTCCAAGTTGGCTTTTAACCTCTCATTAATGTCTATCATACTCAACAGCTGGTCAGGTATATACCTCCAACATCCTTCCAAAATAAAATGACAAGAACCCCTGGTCCACTATTGTCTATTCTACATTTCCTAATGTTGTATTTATGAAAACTGAAAACGATCGGCATTCATCATTCTAGGAGATAAATTGTTTGTCCCATCAAGTGGGGACTCCAAAAGACACGTATTTTTCTTCCTGTTTGGTTTTTGAACATTTTTTAAAAGTTCGTTTGCTATCTACCACATCTACCAGTTATTATTTTCAATGTTATATTAGGTAGGCTGGAAACTTGTACTTGAGCTCCGAACTTTCGGAACAGCCGTTGGGTAGTCAGGACGACAAGCAAATAAACATGTGGGGCATCGCAATCACAATTGTAGAGAAACTATTCTGAAAAAAAAAGTTTGTTGTTAGCACATGCGGCACCTTTACCTTCTGTTTGTTTTATTTACGTATTTTTTGATGAGTACTCTAATCAGTGCGGTTCGCTTGGATGCCACTCTCGCTTTAATTTCGCATGTGGCTCACTTCTTTCACACCAATCATTCGATGGTATTAGTGGTAGTGGGCCTCTGCTTTTTCGCTTAAGAAATATGTGGGGAGAGGGGTCTATAATGGAGCAGGGTCCAATAGTGTGAATATAAGTAGTCTTTAGTGGGCCCCATAATGGAGCACTTTAATATCCAATTGCAAAACACTTTTTATCCATAAACTATGCAAAGTAACAAATCATGTGATGTTCTATTGAAGACTTCTTCCTTCAATGCTCGACTCACAATTTTGTTCTCAGGATTTTATGGGATTTCTCTTTCCCTCATGTTGCTTGGGGTCTTTGGAAAGAACGCAACAACAGAATTTGCAGAGATAAAGAAGCTCCGATGGATATTGTTTTTGATAAAATTATCAGATTTTTGAAAGAAAATGTCAATGCTATCTCTAAGAAAGTTAGCAATTCCGAGAAAGCAGCTCACTCATCCTATGACCATATAGTTGCCAAGGAATGGAACATAAGCCTTGATTTTCCTTGCACCCCTAAAAACGCTAAGAAGGATAGAGAGGGTGTTCGCTGGTCTTTTCCGCCTAATGGATGGGTCAAAGCTAACTTTGATGGTGTGGCTAAAGGTAATCCAAGGGCGCGGGCTGTGGTGGAGTAATAAGGGACTCCTTTGGCAACTTTCTAGGTGCGACGACCACTCCTCTTGGTTCCCAAACCAATCACTTGGCGGAGGCTGCTGGCACTTTTCATATTATAAATTTAGCCCAAAGTCTTAACTTTAAAAACCTCTAGTTTGAAGGTGATTCCAAAAATATTATTGATTGCCTTTGTGGCAAGTTCCCCCCCTCATGGACAATAAAATCTTGGATTGATGACGCCATCTTGACTCTTGCTAAGTTTGAAAAAATTAAAATTTCACATGCTTATAGAGAAGCCAACGCTGTCACGGATTTTTTTGCTAATGAAGGGGTTAGGAGTAATGATCAGAGCACTTGGCTAAATTATAATGATCTAAGTGCTAATGTCTGTGCTTTATTGAATTATGATAAATCACATGGACAAGAGGCGTGTCATCTCTTTAATGAGGATAGGATGGAGTTATCACATCACAATCATTAGATTGTATGGGACGAGCTCAGTTGCTTAGTTTGCAAGGTGGCTTGGCACGCTTTGTGGGTTCTTAGATTTGGCGGGACCAGTTCTAGTAAAGATTTTGTCTCTGTCTGCCCCACTGTGTATGCCAAGATGGGTGGAGATAGGAAAAGAATTGAGCCAGACAACTATGAGATGCACACAAGAAATGTTAAGGCTTGGAATAAAGTTAAAAGTGGGGGTTACTTCCTTTCCTAGAGAAGCTCCATCGTTCCAATCAGGAGGCTACGAATCTTTTTGAGAAAAATTGGAATAATGGGGATCTTACCCTTTTTGGTAGGAAAGTTGAGCTCAACGAAAACCTGATAGTGAAGTGATGGGAATGTCTACTGATGGGAAAAAATTTAGGGACAGGGTTTTTTCGAGGATGTGTCATCAGATTTCCAAAAAAAGAGAAAGAAAGACTGAAATTGGTGAAAATAGCTAACAGCTACTTTGAAGCCGACACCATAAAAACCCTTTGGAGAAAGGTTCTACGGGTTATCATGGAGTACATAACTGTGGATGATGTCATTTCACTAGGGTCTATGGTTATCACTTTTCCCTACTCAACCACTTCCGCTACAAGGTAAGGGTTTCTTTCCCCTACTATCTTCTCTGTTCTTTGACAAAAAGTTTGGATGACCATAAGAAAAACCCTAGAAGATTCCCTATTTTGCGTATAGACCTGATTAGATTAATTGTGGAGGATTACAAAAAATTCCCATCCTTGCTAATCTAGAAGCCTCCCCTGATTCTGAGGAAAATGATATTGAACCCAGCTGCTCGGGGTTTTTCCCAATTTAAGTCCGGCTAGAATTGTCCTTAGCCCACGCCTGCTGTCCATTCTGGCAAGAAAAACCCTAAACCACCTACTATTAAAGCTTGTGTTGTGCTTGAGCCGGAAAGCCCCTCCCTCAAAACTTGTTCTATTGATAAGAATCCCCAGGCTAAAAACCTTGTCTCGTACTCTGAAGATTCCCCTAACTCTGAGGCGTCTAGTGCTAACAATACTGAGCCCTCTGTTGTCTCGTCGTTGGATAGAATTTCCAGAAATGGCTCCCCTGTTACTCCTGACCCTGCTAATACTTGTTTCAACACTGATAGGGATCCTTCTGTGGATGTTTTGAATTTAGCTAGAAACAATGCTGATATCCATTTCAAACTTTTGAAATGGACTTTCAATGAAATTAATGAGCTAAAGATAAAAAAAATTGGGCCCTTCAAAGTAAACTGGAAGAGTTGGGAGCCAAGGTTGCGGTGATTGAAAAGAAAGAGGTGGAACGAAGAGATTACGATCTCAACAAAGATACTCAGCACCATGCTGGCAAGAACAAAAATGTTGAAATTGAAGCGGAGAAAATGAAAAATACTATCAAAATTATTGTTGAGCAAAACAATCATATGGCCAGACACAACACCATCATCATTAATTCCATGACCGAGAAATTAGACAAAGCCCAACAGAGGTCTCTGGTGGTTGATCTAGAGGAAACCGATGAAAGAAACCAGGAGGAGGATGTTGGCATTTCTAAGAGAACCAGGGCCAATTTGAAGAGGAAAGCTCCCCCCACTCCGCAAATGATTCAAAATTTTATGAAGGGTGTTCATGATACATGCAGAATCTGAAGGTTGAGACAGAGTCTGTCCTGAAGACTCTGGGTTAATTGCGGCCGATTTTTTGTTGGTCTTACTACTGGTTTTTTAGTTTGACCTTTCTAGTCTTTTGTGGATGGTTGTTGCTTGTTCTAGTTTTTACCTTTTGTGCAGCTGGTTGTTTTTGTTGGACTTTTTCTTTCCTTTCTTTTTGTAAACTTTGTAGTTTGGTCCTGTAAAACCCGTTTACCCTTTATCAAAACAATCATGTGATGCCATATCAGCGCACCAATAAAACATGACCTAGTGCACCACTATCGGTCTCACTTTTTTTTGGGGCCTTTTTGGATACCTCAACCAAAAAGCATGCTGATGTGACATCATATTTGATGATATGGCCCTAAAACGAAATATAGAAGCACATGAGTTGCCAAATAAACTGTTGTGCAGAATTGGGAGTGATTTGAAATTTCCACATAGGATTTTGAGAAAGGCGAAGTTAGGGTGCTCCACTATAGGCCCCTCTCCCCTAAAGCATTTATTTCAGTTCCTTCCTTATGCTCCCAATTCCTTTTTAGAGAGAACATTGCTTTGGAAAAGGTTATGGGTTTGATTTTAACATAAACATCTCATTGGTTATAGTTGGGATAGTTCAATTAGAATTTGGTGTCTAAGAATTGGCATGCAATTCTCTAAGCATTTATGATCTCATCTTTGATAAAGTTGACATTCTAAAATTCTTAAATCCATTTATAATTATTAACATCCCAAAATTCAAAAATCCGTATAACTTAGATCAGGACCCATTCACCCATGGTCTCCTTTAAGTTGTAAATTCAAACTTTAAATATGTTTTTTGACAGTATTTCATGATCCCAAATTCATATTAAAATGTCGGCTTGTAATGTTTAATTTTAGGCTTCATAAAAAAACAATAATTGAAATCATAGATGATAATCTTCAATGAATAACTCTAATACCCTGAAAAAAATTCATATTAAATTATTTGTTATTTCATAAAAATATTTGATAATATTATTGTATCAACTCTTTCTCCTAAAATTATTTACTTATCTTTATTAGTTTATTTTATGCATAAAAAATACTAAATTAAAAGTATTTTCGTTCTTCATAAATTTACTTCTCTACAATATCTTTTCTCAAATTATAAGTTTTAAAAATATATTCAAAATTTAAACAAAGAAAGTACTTGTAAAAATTAGTAATGAAAGTGAGTTTAATATATCATTAGAAATCACATGATACACTTTGAATCTCACAAATATATCATATTTAAGTAAATAAAATAAAATAAAGTCACAATTCAAAACAACAAAAAATGTTTAAAAGGAGAAAAATGTTGGGATGATTATCTCACATTATTAATTACATGATATACATCGAATCTCAAAAAAGTATCATATACAATAAATAAATAAAATAAAAAGATTTATCAGTGTTAAATACAATAAAAGAGTTTAAAATAAGAAAAGTATTGAAATGATTATTGTGCATTCTAAATCACATGATATACATTGAATCTCATTAAAGTATTGTATACAATAAATTAGTAAAACTAAAAATATTTTCACAATTAAATATAATAATTTTTTATTAAAAAATATGGGTGTGATTATTCTCCATCATTACTAATTATAAAACAACATTAAAAGCACATAAGTGATTTTTAATTTTTAATTTTGATTAAAACATCAAGAGTGAGGGCCCCTGAACCAAACAAAGATCATAGATCAGGCCTCAAGGCCAGTAGTTCAACACCACAAAAACATACACACCAAAAAAATAGACAGATACCAAGAATGCAACAACAAAGATCAAATGGTCAAACAACAGTCACCAATAGAACATAAAATAGTTCAAATGAAATAGACAAAAATAAAAAACTAGATTAAGCATAGGGGCATGCAGACCCCACAAGGACCCATACTCGTAGGCCACAAAACAATGAGACAACAAGCCCTAAATAATTTTTTGGGACTACTGATCATGTCCCATTCCATCTTCAACTATTCCAACTCCTCACTCCAAGAATCCTTCTTTGCAGATGCTTTTTCTTTTGATGAAATCTCCATTTCCTAAGAGGAATCCTTCCTCCTTATCCCTTTCCAGACTTTTTCCATGCCATTCACTATTCTTAATATCGCCCTTCTCATCATATTGTGAGTAATAGAGATCAACCTATTGAACACTTTGTCTAGCCTGCTAACCTTTTCCTATAGCACAAAGACTTGCATATTATAAAACTAGATAGATTGATTATCCTACTCCATTTCATTTTTTAGGGTCCTCCATGGTTTTCATATTCTCATCTTCATTATCTATTTTTTTTGTTGGTCTCCTTCCTCATCAAATTCCTTTGAATCCTTCACAACCTCCTGATCAATTCTTGCCTCCTCATCATCTTCCCCATTGCTAACAAAGTCTTCCTCGGGGTCCTCACAAAGAACCACCACTATCTCTCTCTTACTAAGGTCTAAGGACTCCTCCTCTTCAAAAGGTTCATGTTTTGGTTCTTCAAAGCATAGTTTTTTTCCTTTCATAGATTATATCACCAAACTAGTTGACCTACTCCCACCTTTCCCATTGTTTGAATTATCAAAATTTCCTTTTTCCTCCTCATCCCAAATTTCAATTGTAATTTTTTTCACCGTTCATGGTTTTATACTTTCTTGGCTCTTTCTTTTAACACCATAAGGGTTACTAGAAGGGTTACTAGAAGGGATGTCAATAATTTTCTTACCTTTCAAAGTCAAAATAGTCGGGTCCCCTTTTGTTAATAACCCTTTAATGGCATAATTTTTATTCATAGAGTTTCACTAGGATGAGTACTTGGTGGGGAACAAGAATTTTGTTGGGCCATAGTTGAGGAGGTACCCTCACCATAATTCTTGCAAGGATTAGGATTAGGGTGAGGTTTAGGTTGGCTATTTAGGGCTTCATGTTTTAGTAGAGACATAGGTGTAGAAGATTTGAATCAGACCTTGGTGGAGGGGTGGCAAGGCCTCTTTAGCCTTAGATTGCTTCAAGGAAGAAAAAAGAAAAACAAAGTATTTATCTTTTCTTTCCTTCTAATGTGATTGTGGAAAGGAAAATGATACTTATGGATAGTAGTATACCTATCTTTCAGTGTGAAGTATTTCATAATATGCATGTTCACTACCCCATACAGAGCTAAGAGCTTTTCTCTATCATATCCATCTTTGATAGTGTTGAAACTTCTCTTTGTCTTCATAGAAACTAATATTTTCCACTTTTAGACCACTACAATCCAAGCTAGTTTCACTGTAAACATTATGCTACCAATTTTGACTCTGTCTTCATGCTAGGAGTTGTAGAATTTTGATGTTAAATCCTCATTGTATCCCATCATCACCATGAAGAAGGGGTTCATGGTATAATTTTTAGAGATCTTCAAAAGCTCAACATTTTGGCAAAGTAGCACACAAGAAGGAAGTTAAAAAATCTCTGGTTATAATAATTCTTCCAAACACTTAGAGAGAATTTAGAAGCCCATGCATTCTCTAAAAGACTCATGCCAAAATATCCATTGTTCTAGAAATATCAACCAAAAAATTAATGATAGTTTTCTCATGGTTTGAGGCCAATTGCAACTTTGAATGGATATCCATAATCTTAGGTCAGTGCCCAAAATTCATGTGAAGGAGATCACTAATATAAAAATTATTAAGAAAATTACAGCTCACAAAACTATTAAAATTAAATCTATCAAAAGGAGGCTTTGGAAACATGTGGGAAGCCTTTATAGGTGAACTTTGGAATCCCAAAGGAATAAGAAAAATAATTCTCATGGAATTTGTGATTATATATAATAATTGATAATTCATGTCAAATCCTTTCCCCTCATTACACAATATATGCTTAAAATGATTACCCTTTAGAGAATTAATTACATAAGGGTATATCCTATTTTAAAGAGCTTACCTTTTCTTTATTTCTTGTCTTATCTAAGGCGACCATATAATTATATGAGTTTTATAGGGGGCAATCTTTTCACTATTGCTTTCTTAAATTCTCATCATTCTAAACTTGAATGTCTACCACATTATATAATACCACATGTATAAATGACATATATAGGCTTACATAAGCAAGATCACATTATTATTCATCATTCTTTCCCTTCATTTAGACATCAACAACTGAGCTAGAAGATTTGAATTCAAAAAGGGTAATAAAATCTCAAACAAAGTTGATCTCCATGACTAGTATGAATCTCTATGGTCTGTGTTATTTGACAAATCATCTCCTTGAATAAAACTAAAACTTCTCAAATGGTCCTTTGAAACCTGTTGTCCATGTTTTGCACACATGCCCCACCTTAGGTAGAGAACCCCCTCTTTTTCGCTCCCGATGGCTTGTTCCTGCTCCTATTGGGTCATTTTTGCTATCACCTCACTTTGTGTGCCCCTATTCTAGAGTCCAAGTAGGTCAAATTCCTTAGAATGATCAAATTCCCCTTGACCAGATTCACCCACCTAATTTTCACGAAGTCTTTTACTTTCATGGAAATGTCCCTATGGGTTTCCCTAGCCCATTGCCTTGGTGTCCTCCAAGCCTCGCGGACCCACAACTACGAGTTGCCTCATGCAAGTTGTTGCTCACGTCTCGCTATCAAGTAGAGACTAATGCCCAACTTTTTCCTACATGGTGCAATTCACACTTAGTTTTTTCGTTTGAGCCTTGACCAAGCATCTCACATAACCTGGGTCCACCATACCAAGAAATCAATGCATGCCATTAGTGGAAATTGGCCTATAAATTCTACTCCCTGCCCTTCATTTTACTAGAGGCATTCGAATCGAGAGAGAAACAAATTCCCCTCTTCTTTTTTCTACTTTCTTCCTTGCTCCTACTAGCTTAGTCCTTGCTCGCTTGCTTCACTTGTTCCTTCAATTTTTTAACTTTGGGGACAAGTTGCATATGGATTTGGGAAGTTTTTGTGATGTCTAAGTGAACTGCCAAGGTTTCGTTGAGGTTTGTGAAGTTGCAAAAATTTCATTACGGGTCGATGTCCCTCCGTCATCGTTCATGGGAATTCCTTTGCAGGCCTTTGTGTGCAGGTCACTGTGTGCTCATTGCCATTTTCAAAAGAGCGGTAGACCCTAGACAACTTGCCCCTTCCAAATCTTTGCATTTCCAAAAAGGGTGCAAATTTCAAGTTTTAATCATCTAGGGACCATCAAATGAATGTCTTCACATGCCTAAAGGGGGTTTGCATAAAATTTTCCATGTGTTTTAAACATTGCAAAATTTCATTTGGGTTGTTATTATTAGTATGTGCTCATTACTATTTTAAAGGGGTGGCGCCCTCACGGCTCTCGTATTCCAAATTTCTACATTTTCAAAATGGGTCAAATCTTAAGGAAATATGTCTTGGCACTCTTTCTCCCTTTTTACATGCTAAAATTAGAAAAAATCAAATTTATTATGTTTTGTGAAGTTAGGAACTTCCTTGTGGTCATCATCCCTCCATCGTTGTTCGCGGGAACCGTTGCGAGGTTGTTGTCCTTAAAATTAAATGCATTGGCGAGAACTTCCTTGTGAGCCTCCATCCCTCCATTCTCGTCCATGGGAACTTCCTTGTGGGTCATCGTGTAACGCTCCCACCATGTGAACCCCAAAGGACAACAAAATACCACACTAATTTTTTTTAATTTTTATTTTTGAAGGTGAAACATTACATAAGGTGAATATGTATAAACATTAAAATGTGATCAAATATATGTTATGTGACAAAACCAAACTAGTCCCATTAGGTTACATGGTTGCATTACACATAAACGTCCCCAGCCAAGACATTGTTAAAGATAATTCCCATAAGTTAACAATAGAAGCATGCATTCACAAGATAACATAATCATACATTCATCTAGGATCAATAGTGATGAAAAGATACATCCATCATTCTATGTCCTCTAGGGTACATTGGTTGGCATTACGAAACCTAAACTTTTACCAAAAACAAAAGTGAATAAAAACCAAGATTACATAAAGATGACATACAACCCAAGTTATGAACAAAAGATAGGAAAATATATTCATTATGTATGAGATTTCAGCTCATAGATCAATATTACAATGGTGGAGCATATTTCTACAAATACAACACATCATAAATCCAATAGTACATTACATAATGCTTCCTTTATATCAACGAGAAGAGTATATCAAATACACTTGTATGATACATCAATGAAGAATAAGGTACAAAATGAGGTCCAATCTTCAACCAAGTGGAGCTCTAGGAAATCTGCATTCGCTTCTGCATTGCGAACACAACCTAGGAACCCAATGGGTGCATAGCACGTTCCACCCGACCATGTGGACCCAAAGGTCCACCCCCCGTGCTAGGAGATGACAAGAAAGGATCCACATCCAAACAAGGTCAAGCAAAAAGGGCTAACTCAACACTGACATGAATCAACATCAAACAAGTACAACGCTTGTTTAGGAAACCTTCCAAATAGTTATGAAACAAGACTCACAACAACAAGGGTGTACTAAGCATAGAATCCACAAAATGTCTACACGTGCGAGGAATGAACCATCTCGCTCATAATCATAACCAAAGGCAAGGAAAATCATGGAACATGGTACACCCACGAACTCAAAATAGAAATACGATCAATGGAACACAAAGGTCTAATCATGGGAAGATTCCACACAAAATAGGTTTCCCATCGCCTTTGGAAACCTAACAACCTACCACCCATAACTTATCAAATGGGAGTGGCTTAAGCATTTACGAGTTCCCAACTTATCCAAAACATGTCTATACATAAAGATTACCTCAAAAGCAAAATAAAGCAAAAAGGAAGGTAAGATCAACATGGAACCACTAGTATGCATAAGAAATCAATTCCAATGAGCACTCAAAGTATAACCAAAATAAATATCCAAACATGTTCAAAGGGACTATACATACCCACTTATTTGAACGTGAACATAATCCAAACTTATTAAAGATAATGTAATAAATAATTAAATAATCCACTATGATTAAAAGCATTTCCTTTATAATATATTTTAAATAGATAAGCACTTGGGAAAACCTATAGTATTCAAAACATCAGTTTTCTTTTGATTTAAAATTCATAGCCTGTACTTTTGTTTACTTCAAATTGATTAAAACTTAACCTATATATATCTGTTATTTTAAAATAATAAATTTAATTTGAATGTAACCTGATTTTTATTGTAAATTAAATTTAATTAAAAGTATGACATTTACCTTTGTTGACTTCAAACTAAATAAATTTTAATTTAAAATCTACCATATACGGTTTATGCACAGTCACAAATCTAAAAGTAAAGGTGTTTGAAAATAGATTTAATTTTAAATAAGGTTGTAATTAAATCTAATTTTAATTTTAAATGCACTTGAAATTAAATCTAATTTTAAATGCACTTGAAACAAGTCTAGTTTTAAATATACTAAAATAAATAAATTACTATTATAGTAACTTACTAGATAATGAAATTGCCCATATTTAATAAAACAAGTTTTAAATAATTCTAATTTTAAATAAATCAAATTTTAAATATACTACAAAGATAAATTACCATTACAGTAACTTACAGGGTAATGAAATTACCCATATCTAATAAAACAAGTTTTATATAGATCTAATTTTAAATAAATCAAATTTTAAATATATAAAAAAGATAAATGACTATTTATAGTAACTTACAAGATAATGAAATTACCCATATCTTATAAAACAAGTTTTAAATAAATCAAATTTTAAATATATATTTACAAAGATAAATTACTGATTGCATGATGATGCAGTAACTCTCACAGAAAAAGAACAACTAACTCTTTAAAACTACTAAATTAAGTTAGATTTTATTATTTGATGTTAATTGACCAAAATCCCCAACGCCCTTAACATATATAACTATGAATTACCCTACAAATATACTAATCTCCTTGAGTAAATAATTGTTGTTAGTCTAACTCAAATTTTAATTACTTGTCAACATAAAATTTACCCCATAATTAGATTACTTATCTTTTGTAAAATATACTTAATAATTTACTTTTCAATTTAAATATTATAAATAAAAGAGATATCTTCACAAAAATATTTAAACCTACAACTATTCAATTAAAAGGAGTATTTTAAAAAGAGAAAATCAATCTTAAAGGTATAGTATCATCTAACCTCATTTTCTTTATTAGAATTAACATGTACTATTTTAACTTAAAGTTTCATTTCTCACGTATCTAAATGGAATGTAGGCATGAACTAAGTATGCCATACCAATCATGCGTAATTTTAAGGAGAGGTAAAAGAAGTGGAGGGTAAATATCATCTAACGATTCTTATGCAAAAATCTTTATGCTAAAAACCTATTTAGGGTTGACTGAAAACAAGAGTAACAATTGCATAAAATACAAATTTGGTGACAAATAATGAATGCTGAAAGTAGAAAGAAGCTATAACTGATTTCAAAGGAGAAGTTGTGTATAAGTTTTATTTTTATTTTGAGGGTGCTAAACAGAAGTAGCAATGGCAGACTGGGTGGGATTCAGTTCATGCACCAAATAATAAGTGCTACAGAAAGGTAGGG
>VDFB02235908.1:0-10102 GCA_007258455.2 Sequoia sempervirens
GCTAAAGCATTTAATTGATCCTCCTCTATTTCAGCCATGGTGGTTTGTGTTTCTTTTTGGGATGATCTTATCTGTTTTAATGACAAGAAAACATAGCAAGCAAAAATAGAACTGTTGTTGATTAAATCCTAAATTCTTAAACAAAGAGTGTATGTTCAAGAACCAAACATGGTTCTTCTTGATTTTCACTGGTTTATAACAGATAAGACAATTCAAACAGACTCACTCCTAGAGACAAAAGGTCATTGTTATATACTCGAACGGCCCACAGCTTGGAATTGCGTCGACTCACACAGCCATGTCACCCCCTAGAGGGCGCCCGTGTTTTTGTCTTTTCTAGGTGCGTACTCAGAGTGATGGAAGTGGATACTGGATCCCCTGAGCAAACAGTCCTTGGCAATTATATGGTGAGTGCTTGAGGGTAGATTCTTCCTCGCCCCTGCACCACCGAGTATTACAATGTTTAGAAACTAACAAGCGTGCTTCTAGTTCTAGGTTCTTAGATAGGGTTTCTGTTCAGAGCGACAAATGGATAAAATCCCTCGAGAGACCTCCCAATCTTTAGAACAAAGATTTTGGGGATGGTTATCCTGCACACTTCCGTTGAAAGAGGGTTTCCCCAAATTCACATAAATTTTTAAGTGGGTTGGAATACCATGGCTTTTGGTTGTCCCCACTCAGGTCATTCTCGTAGGGTGAGTACTTTTTCCCACTACGACAGGCATGTCTAAAGGTTTTAAAAAGCTTTAAAAATGCGTAAAGAAAAGTGAGTCTAGTATTCTGATGCACCCAGTGAAGGGGAGAGCATAAACCTATCACCCAATCACAGCAAAGAAGTTTTGTTCACTTTTAAAACCCAAATGACAAATTAGCTAATCTATATGGAGATATTGCTCCATAAAAGCATGATGTTCAATTTTAATCCCACAAGAAATTGTGAAGTTTCTATCCTAGGATTGATCAATTTTTATCCATTTGCTATCCTAGGATTGGTAAATTTTAATCCATTTTCTGTCTTAGGATTGATAAATTTTAACCAAAAATAGACAAAAACAAAATCTAGCCGTGGATGCGATGGATCCAGATTAGAAAAAATGATTTTAAAGACAAAGAGTCGAGGTGCTGAAACAGTAGATCGACGCGCTGAAACAGTGACGCGACACACTAAAACAATTGAGCTGTGCACTACAACAGAAGACCGGCACACTAAAACAGACCACCGGCGCGCTACAAAATCTAGATGGGGCGCTACAAAAAGTCACGGTTCCATGAAAACTATCATGTTGATACCTGTAAGACACTTTTCACAAAAATTATGCAGCATATGGGGTTATGCCCCACGGTGGGTGCCAAATTGTAAGCGTAGGAATGAGTTAAACAATCTAAACATGCTTCTACACCTCTAAATAAGACATTACATCTAAGATTTTAAGAAATTTAAACTAATTTAAACTAAAAATCTTCATAAATCTATCCTATTGCTCTCTAACTCTAAAGATCTCTCTAATCTACTTTGCTCTCAGATTTTAGAAGCTAATTGATCGCTAAAATGACACTTAGAGAATGAGATTTAAACTAACATGATTCCTAAATGCAACTAAGATGATTCTACAACAAAGCTTCTAAGAAAGAAACTACTGTAAACAACCATAATTGATGAATTAAAATGCTTGATGGATGCTTGATGGGTGCTGGATGAATGCTTCTATTTGCTTGATTGCTTGAATGCTTGAATGCTTGGAAAACCTGCAGAGTAAGATTGCACAAGTTAGGATCCTTTTCCTGTAGCCAGAAGCCTGTATTTATAGATTTCACGACAGCACATTTGCACAAGGATAACACAACAGGGGTTGAGATTCAATCTAGAGAATTGAATGGTATGAGATGAGAAGATGGAGCTGATCATGGAGGATTGTTCCTCCCCATGAAAACACCAGGCAAGATGAGAGGAAAGAATCTTGAGAGGATTTCCTATAGATTTGTCCCCGAAGCTCTTCCCGTGAATGACGAGAATTAATTAGATTTTTAAAAAGCTCCAACCTTTTATTGGTGAGTGATTAAAGAATATGATTTCATGGATCAATTTAAATATTTTTGATTTTATTTAAATTTAAAGCAAAGAGGAATAACAAATAATTTAATAAAACGTAAACTATATTTGTTTATTAAATTAAAATAAAAAGGAAAAATGATAATTAAATAAAAAGATTTTAGACATTCTATTTAATTAAGAAGAAATGATGAGGTAATAAACAACACAAATTATTTAAGCCGGTATTTAATTCTAAGATAGAATTTCACGGATAAAGCATATAAGAAATGGATTATCGATAATAATTAAACAAAACAAAGTATTTAATTTTGCTTTATTTAATTAAGAGAGAAAATAATATGATAAAAATAGAAGAATTAATAATGAACTTAATACTATAAATAAATATTTCTATTTATTTACTAAGTAGATGATTTAAGACACTAATCAAATAAGTCAGATTTAATTAATTAGATTCTCCATCATTTTTAGGTGTCTACAAAAAATATTTCATATTTGTCACTTTATATGTTACCACAAAATTATTTTCATGTTGGAGAGCATGCAAAAGGGTGAGATCAATCTTTTAATTTTTAAAGTTGTTTATACATAAGAATATGGGATACAAGAAATATCTTGAGGATTAAAAGGGTTAGAGACACTATTGAGTTCTCCATATTTTCCATTTGGAATGAAAGGAAGTTTATGAGGATATATACAGTGTTAAGTGTTTTTTCTAACCACTTAATAAAAGATCAATATTCACATTTTTTGAAACAGTTATGCAAGCCAAGTACCACACTTGAAGATAATATTTTGAGTAATGGAAAAATGGTGATAGGAAACTTGGATTGTTTGATGGTTGACCATGGTAAGGGTAAAATAAATCATTTTTAGGTTCACTATTTGATGACTAACCATGTTTTAATGTTATGGAAATCAAGTCTCATGAAAGTCAAAGGACTCATAAAGGATTAAATTCTACAAACCATTAGCATCATAAAGGAAATAAAATTAGTCTTACTATTTGGTGAAAAAATTAAATGTAAAGGTTTACATATCATATGTCCCAGAGTTGCAATGGTTATGTTGTTGAAAGAAAAATGGGTTAAAAATATTTTATACTTGACTTATGTCAACAAAAATCTAGTCATACAAGAGTTTGCAACACAAAAGACATTTGGGAGGCCTATGGAGGTAATAAATATATGTTTTATGTTGCAAGTATAAAGGTGTTGTCATTGATGTCAACAAGAAGTCTATTGACCTATGTTGTCATTGATGTCAACTATGGGATGGAGATGTTGAGGATATTGAGAAAATTGTGTAAAAGACAAAAATAGTTGTGCATGTGTAGTTGAGACCTTGAGGAAGTGTTGTGAGTACATGGAGCTATTATTTTGTTGTAGAGTTTGAAGATGAGTTGTAATGAAGTAATGAGCTGAGATGATGTCTCTAGTACTTGGTGTCCAAGTGATTTTGAGAAAATTTAATAAACAAAGTAAGTTGTGTTGTGTAAATGTTCATAGT
The DNA here is from genome assembly GCA_007258455.2 of Sequoia sempervirens. Classification (NCBI taxonomy): domain Eukaryota; kingdom Viridiplantae; phylum Streptophyta; class Pinopsida; order Cupressales; family Cupressaceae; genus Sequoia; species Sequoia sempervirens. The sequence continues at coordinate 3,563 of VDFB02235908.1, forward strand.
GTGCTTTGATATTGTGCTCCACATTCTTTCTGTGTTGATGCTATGCATGTTTGGATCTTATAGGTTATTCAAGGGCATCGGAGGTTGCTATATTCAAAATTTAGGTTTCTGGATCATTGTACAGTGCGAGATATTTTCACTAGTGTGTGAACTAGTTGTTTGGTGACGTTTTCTATGATTTAGGAGAAATGTATTTTCTCCGTGTTTCTTCATTTTTTGGCTTCAGGTTGTGCAAATTTGGGAAGTTTCTTATAATGCTTTTATATTTTTGTGTTCAAGTTTTTACTTGATTTGGTGCAGTACAATGTGATTTTCATTTATCAGTATGCATAAGGGTTATCAATTTTTTTTTAGTTGAAGGACTTGTTGATGCGAGCTTGGATGAAGTGTCTAATGAATATTAAGAATTTTGTGGATTATTCTAGATTAATTTCAAGTAAATTATGCTTTATGGGACTTTTGGATTGATTTGAGGAAGTGTTTACTTAATTTCTATGGTGTTTTGCATGGGTGTTGGTTGACCTTGTGTTTAACACTTGCGAGGCTTTTGGAAGCATGTTGAAGTGTGTTGGGATCTATTTGGGTCATATTAAGGATCTATGTAGGTTTCCTTTTGTTCCTATCCACTGCAAGAATGTTTAGGTGTTGACCTATTTCAAATTTAAATGTATAATGACTAGTGGCCAACATTGGAGAAAGTTTTTGAGGTAGAAATTGATATAAATATGTATGGTGTTGATGCAAGATGGTGTACGGAAGAGTAAGAAGCAAGATATATGTGAGATTGATGTGAGTAATGTGTGTGATGCGAAATTGAGCAAAGCAATGAGAACTTCATGTTAGGGTCCTAGAAGGTAGTGAGCTAAAGGCATCTGAAATATTTTCTGTGATATTGCGAAAGTGTGTGAGCAATTGTGGTGGACCCCTTCTTTCATTGAGAAGTATTTTCTTTGTGTTAAATTCTTCTTTTATCTTATTATATTCTTTATGTGGCAGTGAGCCCTAATTGTGAGCCTTTTGGATAGTTTGTCATATTTTGGCAATGAGCCCCTTTGTATTGATTTTTCTATTACTTATATTGTGAGCTAATACTCATCGTGGTTTTCCCTCATTAGGTTTTCCATGTAAATATGGTGTTCTCATGTGTATGATTTTAGGTTTTGTTATTTGCATTTCATGATTAATCAATCTAATAGAATAAGGGTTTAATGATGCTTTTGGATCTGATTAATATTGAGGGTTTTTGAAGGTTTAATTTTCTACAATTGATTCACCCCCCTCTTAGTTGTCTTGTTCATTTCAATAATTGGTATAAAAGAAATATTCCTTGAAGAAGAGCTTAACCACTTGAGGTAGATCTAGGATGGCAAAAAAGATTCCTTTGGAATATCCTAGATTCAATGGCTCAAATTATGTGTTCTGGAAGACAAATATGGAAGGATATTTGTGTTCTCAAGGATATGATATTGAGAAGGATTATCAGAATACATATACTCCACCTCTAAATGGTTTGAGTACAAGTGCAAAAATCAAGGGGCATGAGATCAATGCTAGGGAAAGGTACATTATTGTGAATAGTCTTTCAAATACTAAATTAGTTAAAGTTATGAGTTTGAAGACTAATAAAGAAATTTGGGATAAGTTAGAAAGCATTAATGAAGGAGATCTAAAGGTCAAGCAAGCAAAGCTGTAGAACTTGAAGACATAGTTTGAAATGATGCATATGTCTAAAGATGAAACAATAAAAGGCTACATACAGAGAGTTGATGAATTGGTAAGTAATATGAGAGGCCTTGGTGCAACAGTTAAAGAATCTAAAGTGGAGAAGAAAGTTATCAAATCTCTTCCAAATTGCTACAATGAAAAGGTATCTTCTATTGAGGAAACAATTGATTTTTATAATTATTCTAGAGATCAATTGATTGGTACTCTAACTGCATTTGAAATGATAAAAATGAAGAAAAGTACAAAAGTAGAGGTTGCTTTCAAGGCCGGTAAATCAGAGAAGGTTGAAGATTTACATGATGAAGATCTTGATGATTTGGAAGCTAACTTCATGATGAAGATGAAAAAGGGAACCGATAAGTATAAAGGTAAATTACCTTTCAAATGTTTTAGCTGTGGTGAGATAGGTCATTATGCTTCTAGATGTCCAAAAAGAGCTCTAAACAATAAGAACAAGGAAAATAAAGGAAATATGATTAATAAAGCTTACTATGTGAAAGAATATGTTGGTATTTTTTATGATGAGTTTGATTATGGAGATTTTGATGATAATAAATGTTTATTTTTGGCTATAAAAGAAGAATCTGGTTCTGCTATCCCTAAAAATTGTGTGAAGGAAAGTATTCCAGAGATGAAGGATAAGGTTGAAGGTACTTTGGTATTCTCTTTTCATGTCAAAGAGGATAAGAATTAGTGGGTTTTTTATAGTGGCTACTCTAATCTTATTACTAGAGACAAAAGTAAGTTTGTTAAACTTGAAAAGTATGGTGGAGGATTAGTTAAATTTGGAGATGATTCAAGAGCTAAGATTTTTGGAATAGGTTCAATTAATTTTGGTGTCAAGCATAATACTAATAATGTTTACTATGTTAAGGGCTTAATACATAATCTCTTAAGTGTCAGAAAAACATGTAGCAAAGGGTATAATCTTCTGTTCAAGGATGAAGCATGTGAGATTTGGAAAGGGTCTGAAATTGTGATTGCTACTAGTAAGAGAATATATGGAAGCATCTATCAACTTAAGGGTGTTGATGGTTATTCATTTATGTCATAGATTAATGATAGTTGGTTATGGTACCAAGAGATGTGTCACATGAATTTTGATAATTTGAAAAGAATTAGTTTGGATCATGTTGTGAGATATTTACCTAGAATCATAAAACCTATCAATATTGTTTGTGGGAGTTGTCAATTTAGGAAAACAAACCAGGAGTAACTTTAAAGGAAAGGAACAATATGCTATCACACTATTGGAATTAGTGCATACAAATCTTTGTGGTCCTACAAGGGTGATAAGTCTACAAGGTGACAAGTACTTTATGTTTTTGATTGATGATTATTCTAGAATGACATGGGTTACTTTTCATAGAGATAAATTTGATGCATTAGATAAATTCAAGGTATTTAAAGCTATGGTTGACAATGAAATGGATTTGAAAATAAAATTCTTGAGGTTTGACAGAGGTGGTGAATTCACCTCTAATGAGTTTAACATTTTTTTGTGAAGTTCATGGAATAAAGAGGCATCTATTTGTCCCTAGAACTCTTTAACATAATGGAGTTGTTGAAAGGAAAAACATAACTATTCAAGAAGTTGCAAGGACTATGATGAAAGAGGAAAATCTACCGCAAGTCTACTAGAAAGAAGCTATTCATACTGTTGTTTACATACTTAATAGAGTTGAAGTTAAAGCTAACATCACAAAAGACTCCTTATGAGCTATGGTATGGAAGGATTCCTATTATGAAGTACTTCAGAGTGTTTGGAAGAAAATATTACATTAAAAGAGAAGAAGAAAACTTATGAAAGTTTGATGCAAGGTTTGATTAAGGTATCTTCCTTGGATATTATATTAGAAGCAAAAACTAGTACGGAAACAACATTAAACTACTAAAAAAACTACTAAAAACTGCTTATAAATGATTGAACTTGGTCATATGACTAGTAGTAGTTTATTGCTAGTCATATATAATGTGACTAGATTGATGAATAAACCATTTTTAGTCATTTGATTGATCAATTTGGTCATTAATTTAGTCTTCTAATTCATTGATTTGGTTGTTGATTTAGTCATTTGATTGATTGATTTGGTCGTTCATTTAGTTGTTTGATTGATTGATTTGGTTGTTAATTTAGTCATTATTTTGATCGATTTGGTAGTGTGCTTAGTTGTTAATTTAGTCATTGATTGTTTTAAACTGGTCACTTATCCAGTCATTTTTTATTCACTGGTATATTTAGTTGTTAATTTAGTCATTGATTATTGTTAACTAGTCATTTTTATTCACTGATTTCTGTCCATTGGTAGTGTATTTAGTCATTAATTTTAATCATCATTTTGATCAATTTGGTAGTTTATTTAATTGGTTTTGTTCAGTAATTTCTGTCAATTGGTTGGTATATTGATAAATTGTTTATTAATTGCATAATCATTATATTTAGTCATATTTATTCACTAATTTTTGTCAGTTGGTAGTATATTTAGTCTATTGGTAGTTTATTTAATTGTTTTTGTTCACTAATTTCTGCCTATAAGTGCTAGAAATGAGACAATTCTTTAATTGAGGTTTAAACATACAAAAACACATAAAAACATAATCAATCATTCATTTTCACATAATGAAATGACTATTAAGAAGGAAAAATACTAGAATTTTATTGAGAAAACATGTTCTTACAACATATACAAGACAAAAATGTGGCTTTTCTATGAAAATGTACTGTTACAAAGTGTGTTTCTTAGTCCTGTGACTGAGAAAATTGAGTTACACTGCCTTTTCTTTGCTTATGCATGATATTACAATTTTGATGACTATTCTATGTTGCAACTTATTTGCAATTGCACATATATGTATGTTGCACTCTCTGTAACTTTTCCTCTTCTCTGCACCTCTTTATTTGCTCTGTATTTACTTCTTTTTCTATGCCCCTATTCTCTATGTCTACTACTTACACAACATATCCTATCTTCTATAATGCACCAGTTTGAATGAGCAGAACCCAAACAAAAATAGAAAAAAATAATCAAGGGGTTTTACATTACAAGTGTAGTAAGATAGAAAATTCTTTATTCTACTCATAGAATGTACACCCAAATAAGATTCTCTGGTTTTTTTTTGGGTTAACCTTACTCAGGATCAATACATTCTCTATCTCCAACTTCACTCTCCACACTCTACTACTGCTAACCCTTCTTTTTTCTCTTTTGCACTTACAGATAACACTTTGTCATTTTTTTCAAATAATTTAGTGGCCACTATGTGAAGGTCCCTTCTTTCTCTTTCAAACAAACAACTCCATCTATTTTTTCTGGATAAGGAAGGGGTGTGTTACTTGTGACCTTTAAAATACTTACATCTACATCTCCTATTCCTTTAAATTTGACTCCATGTATAATAGATAGTGAGTGAATCCGCCCAATGCCCGCAACAACACCATCAAATGGATCCAAAACCTCAACTTTATCCCCTTCTTGGAGCTTATCAATAAATTTCTACAAAAACAAAAAAATACACATTATATTATTTTTGATAGTTGTATGTAATGTCTTATGTCTTGGCACAAATCAATTTTTGTATGTGCTTTTATAAAACACTCTATTACTACTAAGCTCTAAGCTTCCATACGTAAGTTATATGTTCTCCCTTATTTCCATAATCCATGTATACTAGCTAATTACACTTCACTATTATTCTAACTAGATTCTATCAAATAGGTAATGATTACCCTTATTTACATAATAAAACAACCATTACTTACTTGAATAGTACTTACTTGCATGTGGTTTCATAGAACTCCCCTTGAGTTTAGCATGACTACCACTATGAATATCATTTACATGCTCATTGAGTTCATCATCATAATCTGCACTATCAATGTCATTGCAAACATGAAGTTGTATAGCTTTGTAGAGAGTTTTATTGACATAGCCTTTTTCTTTTTTTCCTACTTTCATATAATTGCTCTACATCATGTGGTTTAATCATCATGCAAAAATTAATATAAGTCAAGTAAAGAATGCAAAAGCTATAATTTTTTGTCCAAAAGAACATTTTAAGCATGAAGAATGACAAAACATTGGGACAGATAACTGAAAACTATTATATTAATTACCTCAACTTTAGGACAACTAAGATGACTGTGCTATGCATTCTTGTCCACTTCATCACTATCAATATCGATAGCTCTATTGACACCATGAAGGATTTTTGTTTTCCTATTTCTTTGATAAAATTTCTTTTCATGTGGTTTAACCATTGTGGAAAAAAATATACAAAGAATTCAATAGTCAAGTAAAGAATGCAAGCTATAAATTTTTCCAAAAGAACATTTTTTGGATCACTCCAACAATAGAGAAAGTGAATTGGATTCTCCTACACTTAAATTTCAATATCCACATATTAAAAGGAATTTGTATATAGAATTTCCAAAAAAGAAGAAATGAGATCAATAGAGCCTCTTACCTCATCTGAATCCATGGATTTATGCTCATTCCATGCAAAAAATATAGGGTTAATAGATTCAACCAACTGCGTAACTTGCTGAGTGAGACTGGATATACAACTCATTACCTTTTGGTACCCTTGTTCATCTGAGTTGACATGATCTATAGATGCTCCCACTTGGCATTAAACAAATGGTTGTGATATCTTTTTTGATGAACTAGATTTCCACTTCATCCTACTCTTAAATTTACTAGCATCTAGTGCTGCCATATAATTGACAATATCTTCTACACCTGCTTCTCTATTATTGTTTTCCACCTAAACTCCCCAGTCAATTTCAACATATAGTTAGTTCAATAAAAAATTGAA